>JANRGW010007094.1:0-38411 GCA_024733675.1 Psilopsiagon aymara | reverse complement strand
CATAAAAAGGACATGGAACTGTTGGAACAAGTGCAGAGGAGGGTCACGAGGATGATCATGGGACTGGAGCACCTCCCGTATGAAGATAGGCTGAGAAAGTTGGGTCTGTTCAGCCTGGGGAAGAGAAGGCTGCATGGAGACCTCATAGCAGCCTTCCAGTACCTGAAGGTGGCCTATAGGGATGCTGGGGAGGGACTCTTCATAAGGGACAGTAGTGAGAGGACAAGGAGTAACGGATTCAAACTTAAACAGGAGAAGTTTAGATTGGATATAATGAAGAAGCTCTTTACTGTGAGAGTGGTGAGGCACTGGAATGGGTTGCCCAGGGAAGTTGTGAATGCTCCATCGCCAGCGGTGTTCAAGGCCAGGTTGGACAGAGCTTTGGGTGACATAGTTTTGTGCATGGTGTCCCTGTCCATGGCAGGGGGGGGTTGGAACTAGACGATCTTAAGGTCCTTTCCAACCCTGACTATTCTATGATTTAAGTTTTCACCATTTGCTCATGCTTGGTAAATGTTAATCAGGGTTTAGACTTCCATAAATCTCTGCAGTTTCCGTGTGCATTAAGCAGCACAGTGGCCTTGCCTCCTTCCCCAACTTACCCCTCCGCCAGCGATGGGAAACCAGGGAGGACTGCCTTTCCTGTATCTATACAAATCCCTGGGTGCCTTTTTCTGCAGTGTGTATGGAGAAATTAACTTATTTGAATGCAGAGGAAGCAGAAACTGACTTGGATTTAGGAAAAGAGAAATAAGTGGGTTGGTAAGACTGATTTCAGAGACAAAAAAAGAAAATCTGTGACTGAGATTTGAGGAAGAGAGGAACTGGGGACCAGTAATAAAAAGCAGTAGAGAGGAAGGAGAAAAAGAAGATGGATCTGATGAGGAACTGCAGTGTGGAGAGGAGGACTTAATGCGATATCGGAACAGCAGATAGGTCTCTGAGGGTATTGAAACCTGGGGAGAGATTCAGTGTGAAATAATAATACCTAATTTAGCTATCCACTTGTAGGTGTTTGCACAGGTAACAGATCTTTAAGCCCTCATTATAGCCAACAACACCTAAACAGAAGCTAAGCTCACCCTAAAGTAGACAGTAAGACTCAATTGCCCCAAATGGTCCAGAGCTATTTGAGATGCTGTAGGCTAACTCACCTAGTCTTTGGTAAGACAAGAGTTTACTTTGAATTCTATGAATACATATCCAATGTTGTATGGCATCTTAAAATGTGCTAGATGGTCAATTGAATTATGCCATAGCTCAAGAACCTAAAGCTGTACTGACTCTCAAAAGAAGCTTATGGGAGGGTCTTTTTGGAGACGTCTAAGGGCTGGCACCTGTGTTCAAATGCATAACACAATTGCCTAAGCATAGGTGTCAGATCCCAGTGAAGATGCTCTAGACTATCTATCCTGGAAGTCCTGTCCAGTCCAACATTCCTGAATTTTTGAGCCAAAATGTTAAACAAATCCCTTCTGTGTGGATAAGTCTTCATTACCTTCATACAGCTGCTGATCAAAAACACTTTTGGCCTGCATCATGATCAGTACATTTGTCTTTGCATCTGATCTATAGCACTCCAATATAGCCAAATTAAAAAACAGGATAGATATTTGTGATGTGTGAGTCTCATAATGGTATTAGGACAAGAAGAACAGTATTTATTTTCAAAGAATTGTGTAGTCAGTCAATGAAAATTTCTGGCCAGCAAGTAGGAAACTGGTAGTATTTAATCACAGCAACTAGCAATTTAGGTGACAGCATGTACTGTGTTTATGTAAGCACATATGTTCTCCAGACATTTTAAAGAATATCTAATTCCTGTAGTGATTCCTCTAGGTTAGCATGAGCAAACCTCTATTAGTGAAATCAAGCGTGATAAAGCCATTGTGGGTTTTGGATACCAACTTGTATCTAAACTGAATTTAATTTTTCTTCAGTACTTTTTAATAGTTTTGGTGGCTCTTTTGTTGTCTATTTTTTAGTAGAAAAGGATACTGATCTAATGTACACCTCCATGTGGATTGTAGTTTAAAGGTTACCTGAGGTGTACCTAAACTACCAAAATAATTTGGAGCCAGTGAGCTGTGTATCTTGCTGTTTGCTGATTGAAGGGGTAACTCTTAATTTAAGATCTTTCTGACACAAAAAGTTTATTTGAGATGCTCGCTCTTAAGCTAGGTGCTAATCCCTCAGAAGGCATCACTGTCTGAATTCCCTGAGCTTCCTAGTGCTTACTGTTACTATAGAAAAAATGGATGATTTAATTCCCCAGGCCATAAGGTAGATGTGTTTGGGATGGAACCCTACAACAGCTCTTGGAGTGCTCCAGGAAAAGAGAAGACAATTTTCCTCACAATTTTCTGAAAGGAAATGAAAAAAATGATGTTTCTAGATGTCAGTGTGGAGATACTACTTTTGTTCGTTATGAGAGAAGGAATGACAAGAGGGTAATGAATGTTAAGAAGTACTTTGATGCATGGCCTGCTTTGACGTATTGTTTTTATTGCTTTTCTTTGTATTGTCTTCATGTCTACAGATCATGGATTTATGGATTATGGATTTATGGATCTCATTTGGATCATTCATTTCTGTGTACACAGATCACTTAGCTTTCAGGTACAAACCTTGAGAAATGGTTAGTGCAATGAATGGACTGGATACTATCTGTACCAGGAAGTTGGGCTTGTCACTGTTATGTATTAGAATACATTTGTTCATTTCTATGCTGGCTATGTCAGCTGGAGTCCCCAGGGCACATGTAAGGAATGCTTGACCAAGGTATTGAGGTGAGGCAGGAGCAAATACAGAGAGATCCTGTGTGGAATAATCCTGAAAATAAACCCGGAAGTTTCACAGCTCAGCCTCAGCACAATCTCTCCTTGCTGAATTCATCCCAAGACTTTCACCTCTTCAGTTGGAAATACATCTGCTGCACAGCCACATCCTCCCTGCCACTTGAGATCTTAAAGACATCTGTCATAGCCTCGTCAGTCATCTCTCCTCCCATCAGAAGGATCTGCATGTATTAGTTTCTTATACAGAAACATGGTAATCCCTTGGTTCTATGTTGTTATTCTTTGCATCTTTTCTTATTCATGTTTTGAGTTGAGTTGAGCAACAAAGAATGCAATAATGAAGGTATGGATGCAGAAAGACTTTCATAGTGGCTTTGTTTTATTCTGTGTTCCTTGGCTGTCACTGATACCTAATTTATGCCCATACTGTGTATGGAAATGATGTTTTACTAATACTCCCTATAAGTGTGATATCTTCTTTCTAAAAGATAATAGTCAAGACAGAGCCCATCACTTTGCACCTAAGGCCAAAATTGTTGCAAGTATTTTAAATCCTTTACATATGCTTTTATTGATATTTACCTGCCCAATTTTATTGTCCATTCTGCAAGGTCCTTCTGCTGTTTTTTACGGCCACCTGTCATCTTAAATATCGTGAGAGCTTACCACAAGCAAATGCTATCACTTTGCTATTCATCCTCTTCTATGATCATTTAAGAAGCTACTGAACAGCACAGACCAAAGCAGTGCTCACTGTGGGGCTTCATCAGCCCCTGCTATGAAAACTGTCTGCTCATTTCAACCACATTCACTCTTTTAATCAGTTCCTCAGCTATGTGACAGCTTTTTTTCTTATCCAATAGCAACTTTGTTTACTTGAAAGTTGCTGGGGGAAAACTTGTTGGCATTCAACTGTCGTTCACTGCTTTCTGAGTATTTTTCCAGTTTTCATTTTCAAACTCCTTATATTCATAGGCCTTACAATGATCTTCATAAATATTTGGAGCTGTTGGGAGCCAGAAGGATTTCTGTCTTTAACAAGCTATGAAGAACAGTGCATGCTGTTAAAGACTTACATTGCCCATCTTGCGAATATTTATGCCTATTAATTGCTAGATATGCTTACATTGGTCTTCTCATCAGTATACAAACGTTATTGGATTTACTTTTGTTGATCTGAAGTCTCAGGGCTGCTGTTGGTTTCTCAGAAACAATTCTAATACCCCTCTTACAGCGCTTGCCCTGCAAAGACACAGGTGAAGGGGAAAGTGTCTTTTATGAGCTTTTTTACTTCTATTCTTCCTGACTTAGGACTATGGGCTTTCTCTGCAGAAGAAGTTGAGAATTTGAGCTTCTACACTGATTAAACCAGGCTTGTTCAAGTTTAAAATCTTTGTACTCTCAGTTGAAGAGTTTATTTTGAGAAGATATGCGTCAAAGCTCTGGCTAACTTCTGTTCCTGTTGTAGCAAGTTATGCATCCATTTGAGTTTCTCTCTCTACAATGTTGCTTTCTGTGGAATCAGCTTGGTCTGCATTTGCAGCTTCTTTTCCAATAGAGCATTTCAAACTCTCATTTTCTTTGTCCAGCTTTTTATCAATTGAACTCTGGGAATTTCTTACACCAGTATGGAATATACATTTTTTCACTAAGCTGTTCTGCACCCTACCTGTTTTGATATGAGTATGAATTACACAGCAATTGACCTTGGTATCTGCTTAGTCTATGAGCTATGCAGACTGCCAGGACTGTGTTTTGTCCTCTGTATGAATAGTGAATCACCTCACTTCTCTGGCTTTTGTACAAAAACATGCTTTCCTAGGGGACCCGTTTGCATTGATTCCAATAGTCAGGGTACTCTTCACTTTTCTATTCTGCTGACATGCTCTTTGCACTCCTCATAGCTTGTACAGTGATCTCCAGTGCCTTCCAGCCTGCTCCCTGCATGTCGTCTGAGTGCCTTTTGCTCTCTGTGCCATGCTACTGCTTGAAAATTTGGCAGCTCTGAAATCTTTTCTGTGTAACTCTCCAAGAGCTGATGATACAGCAGGTTTCACTTGCTTAATCGCTTGAAATCTGCAGGGATGAATTCAGAGGTGTGCAACATAGAGACATGGGATTGGACTGAAAATAGAGGGTTACAGGACCTATGCTGGCCATAGACATCATCTGTGCCCTCCTGAAATTTAACTGCTCTTGTATCCCAAAGGTGGCTGTGAACGACAGTCTTATCAAAGCAGCCCTTGGAGCTGCACTGGCAATTGCCTATGCCACACCTGTGGTGTGTGTGCACTACAGTCCTTGGTAGCGCTGAACTGGGAGGCCAATGTAGGCAGCATGGCACCTCATCATTGTGCGCTGTTGGTAGAGGGAGCTGGTGACTCTCATTGTCAAAAATGAGCATCCACAAGTCCCTCTGCAGTGTAGTGTGTCAATCCCCAAGCCAACAACACGGGTAACAAAGGGAGACACAGAGGCAATTTCCAGCTCTAAGGGAACACAGTGGAGCGGTCCACAGCATCCCAGTTGGAGCTGAGCACATGCACACTCCTCTGCTGGCTCAGAGCCACCTGACCAGCTGTGCTGTCTTGTGGTGCCAAGTTATTTACTGCTGTTCCTTTGCCAAGCTCAAGCCCAGAGAGATGGATGTTTATGACCTGGAGCATATTATTGTAGTAAAGCTGGTCACTTGAAAGGTGACCATGTCATGACACCGGCAAGTGCAGTGCACAGAAGGGAGCAGCAGCTGAAGGGATACAATAGTCATATCAACTGAAGCTGTAGCCCCAATTATTCTGTCTCTCCTGCTGTGGTTTGCAAGGGCTGCTTTCTGTGATAGGGGCTGATAAGTTCTTTAGCTTCAGTCCAGCATAAATCCCTCCTGAGCTAAAGCTACTGAGTTTTGACAAATTTGTGATCAGAGCTGAGATTAACTTGCTGCAACCTGTCATGGTGGTTTTGCTTTGCTTTGGATGGAGTTATGTGACCCTGAAGCAACATGCTGTGGATGAATCCCATACTCTGCTGAAACCTTGTAGATTCATGTTTATTCATTTGAAATTTGTCTTTTCAAAAGTAATTTTCTTCTAAAATTGTTAATGTATTCTGATAGCTGTTGGGAATTTAATGGTGTCATTTTCCTTGCCTTGCTGGGAGGGTTATGTGTCACTTATGATTTACACAATATAGTGCTTAAAAGGTGTGTTTTTTTCATTATTATAGGGAGCTTGGAGAAACAGCAAGGCTGAGAAAATTAGCTGTAGATAGCCTCCAGAGATTTATGCAGCTCAAAGATTTTGTAGTCTCCTTTTGCTGAGATTCATTAGTAGTGTTGCACGCTTAGTTACACTTCCATCTCTGCCTGCTGATCCTGAATCGTGGTATCAGAGAAAGGTTACAGTGCTCAGTGTCTAGTGTTGCTGGAAAAGTCAATGAATCCAATCCTGCAAGTGCCAAGCCTGCTCAAAGAGTCTACTGTCATTGCAGGTTTGCTGGTGTAATGCTTATGGAGGGAAGCACTTGCAGTGGCTGTAGTTCAGAGATGCTCTGGTGCTGTCTACTTTATTCCAGGCACTGCTTTTTCCAAAAATATTTTTAAAGTATATGGTGGCTATATGAACAGGCAAACAAAACATTTCCCTTCATCTCTGCTTAGTGTAATGGTTTCCTAGGCTGTTACTTTCCAGCTATTCCAAGAAAACTGGGATCCACTGTTGCTGTGAGCTACTGGATATCTCAGAGATATAAGGCTACTTTTCAAGGCAGGATGTTCATTGATGTGCTCATGCAACTTACTCTGATTTCAGAGCCTATTTTTTTGCTTGTTATCTCTATGCTTCCTTTTTCTGAAGACCAAATATGTGATTGCATTTTTAGGGAATAAGCGCTAGAGTCTGAGTCCTTGCACAGGTATGCTGTGTGAAGCCATTCAGCTGAAAGCACCAACAGCTTATGCACATCTGTGGGGCTTACTCTGAATTCCCCAGTATCTTTTAACAGCAACCTTTTCATTACCTGATTAAAGTGGTGTTTACAGAAATAACATTCAAAACCTTTAATAATACTATTGAAAGAAATTAACTTTTTGTTTCCGGAAAAGAAAATCCATCCAAATTTCTAGCAAACAGCTCTTCTGAGAGCAGGAAGTTTACATTTAGCTCACAATATAGGTAAAATGATCAAAAGGTTGAAGCAAATTCGAACAGTTAAAATTGAAAAGCAATGTAACTATTCTAGATTGCATAATTTGATAGGCAAAAGCCCATGCTTAGCATATTGTTATAACATTAACTTAACCAGACACACTACAGGAAAAGTTCATTTAGCTCTGGAGGCACCAACAATAAACCATCAGTGTTTTCAGCTTAAGGCAAATAGGAGAACAGGGATGAAAGCCCTAGGATTCTGAGTAGATTTGTCAGAAGAACAAGAAGGATCAAGTCAGTAGGGCAAACTGAGGGTGCCAAAGCTTGGGACACTCCTTTGTGCAATGCACGTGGGCAACTTCTGTAATAATGTACTTATATTGTAATAGACAGTCCGAAGGTGCTGAACTGAGTCATGTAACCGAGGTCAAGGTTAGAAGAAAGGTGCATTCCAGCTACATGGACAGTTTTCACTGCAGTGGTAACCTCTACTCAGAACTGGTGAGACCATACCTGAAGTGCTGTGTGCAGTTCTAGGCTCCCCAGTGTAAGAGAAACATAGACATTCTGGAGGGTCCAATGAAGGGATTAGAGCACGTCACACGCGAAGAAAGTCTGCAAGAGCTAGGAATGGAGTAGAGAAGACTCAGGGGTATCCCATCAATGTGGAACAATCATAATGAGAACAATCATTTGTCACAATGAGAGCAACCAGCCATTGGAATAATCTTCCCAGGGAAGGGGTGGGTTTCACGTCAGGTACTTTTAAGATTTGATTAGACAGGATGCTGGGACATCTAGTCTAGGTCATGCTTGCATAAAAATGTTGGACCAGGTGATCCCTGAGGTCCCTTCCAGGATGGTATTCTATGATTCTGTAATTCAATATACGTAAATGCTGCCCCATGGCCATTCATGCTACTCTTTGATGCCAACCTCAAACCACAAATTGATTTTCTGGCTTGACCTTGGCTCCTGCCTTATCCCTTTATCTCTGCCTGGTGATCACTGGTCATGATTCTAACACTGACCTGCAGACTGACTTCCCAGATTGATCTCAGACCTGCCTCATCACAGTAATATTGCGTTATTCTCTGTCACTTTTGTTGGACTGGCCACCACGTCAGGAGCTGTCCTCCTTGCTTCACTTACATACTGTGGGATGTGCCACTGCTAGTGGGGGCTTTTCCCTACCCACCCTGGGATCCCTCACAGTTCCCAGCCTCCAGAGAAGAAGCCCTGCTCTTTCTGTCCCTTAATGTGCATTCAGGTTCTTGTGCTGCCCTGTTCTGTGTGCCCTGAGAGCCTGTGCCATGCAGAGAAGACAAGCTGCCTGAAGATCAGCTGTTTCTCTTCAGTTTCCCCAGAGGCAAAAGTTGTCACATCCACCTAGTTAAACATACTTGTAGCAGAAGGAAGAACATGCATCTGTGGCATGTGAATGTTTCACAATGCAGTCTGAGTGTTCCTTTCTTGGGTAAATATGCGGGAAGAGGCAGAAGGGTCTTTTGATATTCAAAACGTGGATCAAATCGCCCTCACAGACTGGATGCGGCAACAGGCATCAGGGACCATGCAAGTTTGGAAGCATACACATACACATGGACACACGGAATTTAAGCTGATTTCTTGTCAGCATACTCCAAGCACAGAGGGCAGAAGACTGCACCATTTAACAGAGCTGAGAAGGTTGCAGCATTAGGAAGATCAGCAGTTCCCCAGAATGATTTTACACAACGAAAGAGACCATCACAAGGTCTATCCACAGAGCATACTAGGAGTCTACACTGAGTTGCTGAAGGGCTCTGACAGTTTCAAGTCCTTTATAGAGATTGTATCTAGAGCATCTCCATGTTAATCTATTTTCTACCCTTGAGTTACTAGATGCTCTCCACTCCACTCTTTCTGAAGAAAGGAATTGTGGAAGGATGTGGTGCTGTGCTTGGACCTAAAGGAAAAATATTATCCAGCTCCATATAACTTAAATAAAAACATGAGACATCACCCTGTAGGGATGCTTCCTATGTGTGATGTACTCAAAACCTCATGAGCTTATATGTGTGCAAGTGATGCAAAACACCATTTTTGTGTTAGAAATTCCGACTATACCACCAGATGTCATGACACTTCCTCTACACCTTCCAGCTATTCCTGATAATTTGTCTATCTCAGGATACTGAGCAGTTTGTTGGAGGTCGCAGACAAGAATTTTGTGCAGTAAACCCCAGTTTTTGAGTAGTGGCAAAGAAGTAGATTGTGCCTAGTTGGTGTGCAGAAAAGACTGAAGAGACAATGAGGAACTGAGGCACTGAATTCAGAAAAGTTAATCTGTTCCTATCTTGCAAAAAAAGCAGCAAAACAGCTAAAACGCAAAATGGACAGGCAAGGAATTAATTTTCTGGAATGTCTGGAAGATGACTAGAATTTGTGGCTGCATGTTATATTCAGATATAAGCCTGAGGACTTACAACATACATAATTAAGTGCTGTAACAGAGAGATGAGTAAAACATACTGGAAATAATTAGTGAATTTTCCTAGATCAGGCTAGTAAATTATTTAATAATATTCCTCCTGAATTCTATGTTTTTACATCCAAGCCCTCTACATTTGGTGGAAAGACTCATGCTGACCTCAGTGGGCTGTGGATCAGGCTTCTTACAAATATCAAATTAGGTTTTTAATCTTCTGGAAGATTTTAAAATGTATGGACTTGGGATTTTTAATTTTCTTTTCAGTTAAATAATTATCTGCTTTAGTTTTTCAAATTCTTGCAAGTCAACATTAGTGCTTTGGAGTAATATTCAAAAAGCTCATGAGAAGATCTACATGTGTGAGTCTAAAATAATTAGTACAGCCTGGAGTACAAAATCAATTAGTTTTCTTTATCCCTTGCCAACAAACAGATCGTGCCTGCCCAGAGGTTTTCTTTCTTCTGCACTAATAGCCAGAGAACTTCACCAGTTTGTTCATAGTCAAAAGTATCTGAATTCTGTTGTGCCCTGCAGCAAAATGAAATAACATGTCTAGGGCTTCAAATTGCCAACTGATATGAAACTGTGGTTGGAACATAAAGCAATGCAGTGATTAGGAAGCATCCCTCTCTCCCTGTCTATCTTAAAAAAATAAAAAAATTAAAGAAATCACATCACTCAGGAGGAACAGAAAGCTTTTCAATGGGCTTTTTTTCATCTGATAGTGAATTACCCTAACAGCGCTTTGCAGGATTCCATTTACCAAGCTCTGCTTTGAACTGGTATGCCACTCACAATTGCTGTTGTCCTCTATTCGTGCTTCATAAAGAGCAGGAATCTGGTGGTGCTAAACATCCTAAGTGCACACTGTTAATACAATTACCTCTGGAACAGATATGTCCCATAAAGGTTTTAAAGTTTTTGTGTTGTCATGGGCATATTTCTCCATAAAGACAAGCATCACTGCCATATCAGAAGAAATCTGTTTCAAGAAGAGCAATATTGTGTAACTTAAAATTATACAGGCCAAAAGATGTCTCCTCACATATAGCAGATCTTCTCTAATTTCTTGGCATGGGTACCAGCTAGGGCAGTTTTGCCCTGCTTAGAATAAAGTCCTTTTAGTTGACCAGAATACAGATCATCTTTTGCTCATGACATTATTTTCTACATGTTTTAAATGCTTCCTGCAGTCAGCTGAATGACTAAAACTGCTGTAAAAAAACACCCAGAAACTTTATATATCTCCAAGATTTGTGTTGTAAAACCTAACCATAAACTTCTGTAACATAATGCTGCCATGAAACATCCAAGGAAGTTCTTTCAGTGGGAGATGAGTCATTTCTGCTCCCTTTGAGCTACTCAGATCTCATAAATCTTTTCCAAAGATTTAACTCTAGCTCAGGAGGCAGGGGTTTCTGTTCTAGGGGCACAAGGCTTCAAATATCCCTGTGTACTGGATTTCTGTGAACCTATCAGGGTATTTGCTCGCCAGCACTCCTTTTGATGACACAGATCTGGCAGGAATCCTTCACTGGACTCACTCACTGTCTATGCTCCAGGCAGTCTGGTCTACAGCAAGTTCTTCCTTGCACACCTTAAGTCTCTGTGCAAAGTCGAAATGTTTTCCACTCAGCTTAAGAAAGGCTTGTTTACAATGCCATTCTCGAAGTGCTAGCTGCTGTTTCCTAAGCAAATAAAAATAATTGTGGTAACAGGTATATCATATTAGAAAAAGTTGTCAAAATAATTTGGGAGAGTGTGTTGGAAGTACTGAAGGGAGATTATTTGCCTGCATATCCCTGAGCACAAAAATATCTACTGTAAGTTGTTCAAGACAGGTTTTGTACTGAGTTGTACTTCAAAGCAAGAACAGTAAGGAGACAGAGTGTGATTCACTCATGATTTTGGATATCTCCATATGATCTGTATTTGTTGCATGTATATGCCTGCACTTTGCCATACTTAGCAGTGTCTGGGAATGTGCATTTTTTAAGTACCGATCATGGAAATGTGATCACACTGTCAATGCAAGGTATTATTGCTGGCATTTTTGTAGGTGGATTTGTCAGATGCTCACAAGGTGGATAGCCTATGGAAACACTGGACTTTGCTCCTTTAAAAAGATATTGCTGTGTATAACAAGGCAGGCACTTTCAAGAGCAGTGAAGAATCTGCAGAAACATTGTGGTAGTGCTGGTTATGAAAGGACATTGCTTTATCATTTTACCTATTTTTTCCATGCTTTATATACCTTGATATTTTTACCTCCTTTTACTTAACTATCCCTTTAGCCTTACCTGCTGGAAAGACTTGACAAAATGTAGAGCAGCAAAGTGAAATTTGTAATTGTTTTGAGGCCATATTACTTGCTGCAGCCTATTACCATGTCTGAATTCAGGAAAGGATTGACTTTCTGAGTGTGCTGTGACAGAATACATAGTACCAACCCACAAAAGCTTTTTGCTAAAATGCATACTTGAGAGTACAGAGGTGTAAGAATTATATGTTGAGAAATTAGTGCTTTGAAAATGCATACCTCGTGTGTTTTTCTGATGTGTAAACATTTTTTCAGGGTTTGGCTGTGATCATTGCTGTCTTCAAAGGTAGAATACTCCTTAATGCTTGAAGAACACCTTGTCTGCCTATTTCTAGGAACTCCTGAAAATGCTTGGGGAGGTGACCACTTTGTTTCACCCAGGAGATGCAGCTCAATCACAAATGAGAGTTAGCTCATGCTTGTAGCTTCTGGTAATCCAAACAGCAGTATCCATCAGCATGGAAAAGGAGTGCTGCTTGCATGGAAATGGAAATTCTAAAGTAACCTGGTGGCAGAGGGCATGGAAAAGGTCAGAATTTATTTTTCTGTTTTTCTTAAATTCCTTTGTCCATGGGACTTCACAATGTCTGTGAACATGCTCCTAAAAACAGTCTCTTCTTCATCTAGGCCTTTATTGATAAGACTGACTTTAGGAATTCTGAGTTCCTGAGACATGGGAGAAAGTCTGGAATAAGACCTATGCTTGATGGAGGAAGATTAAGTTAGGGAACATTTAGACGAACTGAACACATGAAACTCCATGGGGCTTGATGGAATATATCCGCCGTTGCAGAGAGAACTGACTGGTGTCTTTGCAAGGCCACTTTTGATTATGTTTGAAAGATAGTGTTAATCTGGGGAGGTTCTTGAGGTCTGGAAGAAAGCAAGTATCTTCTGTAAGGGCAAGGAGTACCCAGGGGGACTATAGGCTCAGCAGCCTCACCTCGATCCTTGGGAAGGTGATGAAGCAACTGATTTCTGGAAACCATTTCTAAACATATTTGGAACAAGAATGTGACTTGGAGAAATCAACATGGAGTTATGAAGGGGAAATCATGCTTGGCCAACTTGCTAGCTCCTAACTAGGGTCTTTAGAGGAACTCCATAATAAATACTAGCCCTTTACAATGCGTGTTTGTTACTTTTGTTCACTGACGTGAAACTAGAGGCCTTGATTCTCCTAGTTTTATACTTTACAAGTTTCAGTGCAATCTGAAAGTCACAAATATAATACATAGTGTTAAGACACACTTCTGAATAATATATGTCGTATCTAATTCTTCATCTACACTACATGGGGTCAGTTCAGATTGTAAACTTTCAAAGCAGGGAGCGTGTTCATTATTTGGCTGAAAAAAGATATTTTGTGTTTTATACTAAATAGTGACTCTGGCATGTATTCTTAGAACCACAGGCACATTAAACAGCTTTGCACTTTGCAGAAATATACTCTGCATGAACAGCTCCTGTCTGCTTCTGTTTTTCTTTCTGGTTCATCTGCACATGAGCAGATAGCCAAGTTGCAAATTCTCAGCTGTCTCTCAAGGACAGGCTTGGTTACTGTGTGCACTAATCCACAAACACCATGCCATGCAGTTCAGCCTGCTCCGCCGGCTCCTTCTGGCTCCAGGAAATCTGAGAGCTGACAAGACATCTCCAGGGAGGAAGGCGTGTGAGTCAGGATCTCTCTCACTACTTCCAAGAAGAGGGATTAAAAGGTAGTCTTCTTTTCCCTTCTGTGGGTAAGTGAATAATTTAGGATGTTTTTTCCCCCTTTCTGCTGGCACATCATGTCACATGCGTACACCTATGTGTGTCTCATTAAGTAGGAACCATACTGAAATGAAATTGTCAAGGCAGTGATCTTTCAATTCTAGGAAAAAATAAAACCTCCAAGGCAAAAAGCACTTGGTAATTAAGAACCAAACTTTAACATTTGCAGATTATGCTGATGCGGGAGTGAGGGAGGGGTGCCTGGAAGCTGTTTCCCTCCTGTGGCTCCCAGCTGTCTTAGAAGCTTTTTGCTCCACAAGCCTCATATTCTGTAATTTTGCTTTCACCTGCCCTCCGTGTTCTCCCTTTTTTTTTTTTTTTTGTGCTTTTTCACTTTTCTTGGAAATAGCTCTCTCCTTTCTGTCTGTTTTTTGACACTTTTCCTGCCTGCTGCTGCCTCCCTCCTCCCCCTTGTCCTTCTGTCCCTCCTTTTCCTTCTACCTCCAGCGCTGGTTTTCTCCTGAGTGTGGCATACTTCTCCCCTTTAGTTGAGTCCCTGTGACAGGATTGCTGCTCAGAACTGGAGCTGTCTTCTGGCAGAAACCTATTCATCCCAGGATGGTAATGGAGGGCTTAGGAAGACCAAGAAGTGGCCCGGAAGACCTGACTTCAGTTTTCAGCCCCAGCGTTGTCTTGCAGCAATGTGATGCTCACCTATGTGAAACATCATGCTCTTCTTATGGGCTCTCAGTTTGCTGCCTAGCTGTTTCATCACATATTCCTTGGGTTTGGATCAAGAAAAGAGGAATTGCTGAAAGACTAACTGCAGGAGGAAGAATCGTAGAATAGTTAGGGTTGGAAAGGACCTTAAGATCATCTAGTTCCAACTCCCCTGCCGTGGGCAGGGACGCCTCCCACTAAACCTTATCACCCAAGGCTATGTCCAACCCAGCCTTGAACACCACCAGCGATGGAGCATTCACAACTTCCCTGGGCAGCCCATTCCAGTGCCTCACCACCCTTACACTAAAGAATTTCATCCTCATATCCAATCTTTCAGCCTGACAAAATCAGCCTTACAAAGGACCAGGATAAAAAATATTAAGTTGTGTTTGGACACACTGGCTTAATTTATACAGGTTTATGAAGAACAGTATCTTTCTGAAATATTCTAGAGGAAAGGCTCCCCAGCATGTAAATATTACATATATACAGAATAGTATTTTTAAAGTTCTGTATATATGAGTGACAAAAAAAAAAATTGATTTCAGCAAAGCAGGAAAACCAGGTTGGAAGATATCAAGAAAGGAGAGGAGAAAGTTCTTTCTCTGAGTAAATTACCATACTGCAAGGGGGTGATATTGTGTCATCAACTTCAGAAGTCTTGTTCTCAGAGCGCTGTGGGGTTTAGAAATCCCTGCTGCTACTGCTGGAAGATAGAAGAAAAATCAATATTTCACCAAGGGAAGCCGTTGGCAAAGTTCAGCATAGCTGTAGATACATATTTGTTAAAGGTGGGAACACATTTTATTTGAAGTCTACTTTGTGTTTCAAGTGCTTTTGTTACAATCCAGAGCCATGCTATATCTTGCTATTGAGGTACCAAAGTTAGCTCAGAGCAGAAACTGGCCCCAAGTTTTTTGTTGTCTTTCTTCATTCCTGAGTGAATTTTATTTAGGTCTCTCATATCTAGGGAGTCAAATTTGAAGTCACTCATTGAGTTGGGCTATTGGAAGATGAGCAGTAAGTCAAAAGAAGTAGTGAATATATCGTTAATATATAATAATATTTAATATTTAATATATATAATAATATTAAATATTTAATAATATTTAATTTTAAATATACTGTTTATATTGCACAAACAATATGGGGGTTTGTTGGTTTTTTCCTTCTTTTTTTCAGGAGTTAAACTACTCCAACACTCGGGTATTTTTCTGAAGGAATTATTATCTTGGAAGCAGAAATGACCTCTCAACATCTCTTCACTCCTGCAAATGAGTGTCTATTAAAACATATTAGTCACAATTGCACTTTCTGTCTTTGTCTGTGAAAGATGAAAAGCATTTGCTACTCCTGCCCATCCTCTCTCCCACTGTACTTAAGCAGTACCTCTTCAGCAGCCAAGCAGGGCTGTTCATTGGTCGTTAAGTTGCAAGCTTCAATTCAATGCCATGCTTAGCTATCATTACTTCAGCATAGGAGTCCTGTATGTCCCTGGCCTGGGGAATCCAGCTGAGTCTACAAACTCTGCCTCTGAGGAGCTGCTACCATTTTCAGGGCACAGAGGGGATGATCTGGAGGTAAGTCATCAGTGTGCTCTGTGACTGGATTTGTGAGCTGCTGCTGCTTCTGCTGCTGCTTTCATGTGACTTGTGAAGAGCAGTCTAGGAACTGCTGTCTGGTTTCCACCAGTAAAACACTGAAGCACCATGTTGACAAACAGAGACATTCAATAGAAGACATCAGTGGATGTCAAACACTGAGACGGCGCGCAACAGGCAAAGGGCTGCCTTTCGAATGAATACTCAGTGCATACAGATGATTTATAGTATTTATCAAGCCAGTGGTGAGTCAGGAATAGGCGTTTGTGAGTCTTTCTATTCCTGGGGTGATCATATCCTCCAGCTTATTGAGGATATGTTAATAAATCATAAATCTAGTTAATAAATCGCTGCTTCCCCAAAAAGAAGTTGAGGTTTGTCCCAGCAAGACTATCTCAGATTTTACACTTGGCTCAGTATGCATGGTCTGGGGGACTTCTCTCAGGGATGAGAGAGTTTAGAAAAATTGTGTGTGCCTGTTCTGCAGGACAAGTAATCCCATCCATCCAGATTTGACATCTCTTCTTGTGCCATGCAAAGTGCTGGTGCTTAGAGCTGGGCATGTAAAGCAAGATACAGTGAGCTTCTTAGCTTCTGAGCTTGTATATCCAGTGTCTATTTGTCTTTCTTATGTTAACTCTATGTAAAAGTCAGTGCTTGGCTTTTAAAAGTCATACCATGTTTATGTAGATATAGTTGTACTTTCTGGATGCAAATATTACAGCAACTATATTTTTTAGCAAATACTATTGCAATGTTAGTGCCAGTGGTATGTAATGATGGTGATGATGCCATGGTTGTTAGTGGCTCACTTCTTCTGCAGGGTTGGCTGAGCTGCCAGATTTCAGGATGAATCAGGCTTATATGAACACTTAATTTTGATCATTTAACTAGTGATCGTAGAACTGTTTTTCTTAATCTTGTGAAGGAACAGACTGTAAAATGACATTAGTGAATACTTGAAATAAAGAGTATCCTATTTAGCCTATCCCCTGCTAAATAGTATTTGTTACTACTGAGATAGGGTGTCATTTATGCTCCCTTGAGGCCATTAATTTTGTTTTGCCACAAAGTGGCAATTTGGTTGAGACTGATAGAAAAAAATGGGAAGATTAATTGATGTGGCTGTGTGTGCAAAGCTTGACAGTGGTAATATACTTGTAATGCAATCAGTAATAGAGCATTTATGTCCTGATATTTATTAAGACACATAGCTTATCTGCATAGAAATGGCTAAACAAACAATTAAGCACTCCTTGGAAGCAGAGTGGATGAGGGTAAACTTTCGCCATTGTTTTGGAAACAGATGTTTGAGCATGTTTTTAGCTGCAATGAAAATTAGTACAATTTAATGCCCAGCCAATCTGTCCCAGGATAAGCACTACTGATAAATGCTCCACTTGATATTACTGGTGCAAGTCTCTGACTTATTCCAGAGGAATATTACTTCTTCAAAAGCCCTTTCTTCCTATCCAATAGTTCTTATCTCACAAATTTTCTTTCCAACTGTTAAGATGCTGACTTTCTGACAAGGTAACTTTCCTTACAGTTGAATTGTTTCTGAGAATTCCATCATACTGAGCAAAAAGATATTATCTCCAGAAAAATAATGGATATTGAGACAGTGCCAAGCAATCCGTCAAGGTTAGAAGGTCTGTGGCCTGACAACAGAGCTCAGTGACGAGTGTTATTAATTTCTCTGAGCTGTTAAATTGCTTATTGATGTTGTCCAAATTGAAGAACCTGAGGTTTTAAACAGTCATAATAAATAAGAAATTTGTACATAATTTAAAAATGCAAATTATATCAAAATAGACTTAGTGGCAATGAAGTGTTACAAATATCAGTTTAAAGGGGTTGCTTGCAAGAATTGGCAGAATGACTTCCACAGTGTTACTCTAGCAGAGAATATGCACAATGATTAATCTCTAAGAAATGCCTGAAGCACAAAACATAAACTGTTGTTGCTTGCAACGAGATTGCTATAGCCTAAACAGGAATATGAACAATTTAGGGATCATAATGCAGAAAATTCTTTCAGGAACAAAAGGAAAAAAGGAGACTGGAGAGTTTAATAAGAGAAGAAATAGTGGAATGACTGCTGGCAGAAAAAAATACTTCTCTAAATTCATATTTGCTCTCTCCTGCAAGAGTTTTAAATTAAGTATAGGAACACTGGAAAATAATTTGAAATCTGAGCAAATGACTGCACAGAGGCACAGTAAGCCACAGCCTAGAAAAGGAGTCTCCTGTCAGTAAAAAACCCGCTTCTTGTGGATTTATTGTGAATTTAAATTTTTGCTGGAGAATAACATGCAGAGAACTGCAGTGTAAAGATGAAGGACAAACCTTGCCTCCACAAGGTGATAAAGAAATCAACTGGTAGTAGCGTATAAAGGCAAGGCTGTTGCTTGAGCTAAATCCTGATGTGTAAAGAACTTATCACATCCTTCTGCACTTTCCTTGACTTGGCTCATGAGGCTTTGCATCACTAAGTGCAGTGATTCCTGCAAAAGAAACAGTCTCAAAACCAGAACCTAGTCCTGACAGCAGTGTGGTGCAGAGCAACATCAAAATAGGACTTTTTTTGTGAAGAGGACAGAGATTTTAATTGGATAGCATTAATGTAATTAAGAACTTGGCCCACGGCTTGAGGAGTTGAAGATTGATTTTGTGTTTTCATCTGTCCTCTGGGATAATGTAAAAAAATCAAGGTGCTTGCATGAGCCAGGCACTTCTAGGAATTGATCACATAAATCTGGTTGTAGGTAAAGCTACTCACATGCGTGCGCTTTGATTTTTATTCTTGCTTTAATGTTAGCTCTCCCTGTCGTTCTCGTGGCTTTGCTCCTCATGCCCTGTAGACTAAAAACAGTGTATCTGCTGGACATTTTCAAAAAAGATTATCTGTATCTGAATAACAAAGGACCCCTGGCAACAGATTTCAACCTCACAGCTATTCATTAGCTCTCATTGCTCTTCCTAAAGTTAGGGCCATCCTGGAGGAACTAGGAAAGGACAGGGGTATTTTGCCCAGAGAAGCCCCAAGCCAGCATCTCAGCAGATGTGTAGGTACTGTTTCAGACTGTACCTCAGCTGTACCTTATCTCAACCAATGGGAGGTACATCCTTTCAAATTTCCTCCCCATCCCTCCAGTTGCAGGGGGAGGAGAAGGGGGAAGAAGAAGGGGAGGAGTGAGTGAGTGGCTGTGTGGCTCTGAGTTACCAGTTGGGCTTAAACCAAGACAAATAGATAAAAGAGGAGATTGTTCCTTTAGCTTGTGGCACTGAAGCATTGTATAGAAGTCCCTTTAACTTCTCACCTGTGTTACTGAGCTGTAACCTTTCCATCCAACTGCAGTTTGCACACTTCATACCCAGCAAACCGTGCCTGGGAGGAGGATATATGCTTGAGCAGCAGAGAGAGATGCAACCTGCTCTGGCTACTATGCTGCTTCTGGGAAGAGTGGGAGGGAGGAGAGCTGTTCCTGCAGGACGCTGTGCTCAATCCTGCTCTTCTCCTGCCCAGTACTAGCCGCTATCCCAGTGTGGGCCTGGCAGAGGTACTTAGGCAATCCTCCTCACATCTGCTTAAGCTCAAATCTTCATGCTTGGGCACACACCAAGTAGCCTTGTGTCCTTGTGCAGCCAATTCAAGTCCTTGTGCTACCTGAGTACTGCTGCAGGCAGGATGTACTCTGACTTACAGTGATCTGTGGGATGACCTGCTCTAGATGCAGTGGTGGGATAGATTTCCTTGGTGAAATTCAGCATGCCTATGGGGAGAGGACTCCAGAGTCAGTTTTCATTTCATCAAGTCAGTATCTGAAAGCTCAGGAAAAGAAGCTTCCCCCACCACACATACCCCTTGGGAAATTATTCAGCAAGACTTTAGTTAAGGACATCTTAATATTTGACCTGAGTATAATGTGTGGTTTTGTTTTTGAAGCTACATCCAGTACTTCACACAAGTTAATTACTAAATTACTAAATTCTCTGAGGATGCTGGATGTGAGGTTTATTCCTTTCTTTTATTAATAGGGTTTTAATGCAGAACAAGGACTTGCCATCCTGAAGGTACAGACTTAGTCTGTCCAGCCGATTTTGTCCCAGTTCTTGCAAAATAGCAGAGCAGTAGCTGGACCAAAGAGAAAGCATGAGGCAATGAATGAAAAGTACTTAAAATGCTTAGACTGAGGGCGTGGAGTTCAGAGGGCATAGCTGCAACACTCAGCCTCCTACAGGGGATCTGCACTGCAGGAGCAGGGATCTGAGCTGGGCTCCTGTGTGTGATGGGCAACCATGTTAACAATTAAGTTATCACAAAAAAAAGTGCATGGTGCATGGGCTACTGCCCTGGTTTTGTGAAGCACATTTGGCTTCTGCTTCACTTTCCATTATTCTGTCTTTGAAAAGCTGCAGACATTCTTTGGCCCCACATTTTCATTTTGGTGAGAAAAGGAATCAGAGCAGTCTCGGTTGAAAGGTAAAGTGTATTCTGGGTCAGACTCAAAATTTGCTGTTTCCACAGCTCTGACTGTAGGCAGCACTACTGCCTGGCTGGCTGCTCCTGAAGTTGATAGCTCTAATTGAAACTGGGATTTATGTAGAGGGAAAAAAAACAACTAAAAAAGTAAGCCACTGTGAGGAAAAACAATTATTATTTACAGATCAGGCATAGAACTTGACTTCAATTTGGTGAAACTTTACATATGGACATTTCTATATTGCTTTGGAATAAACAAATACCTGTAGCTAGTCCAATGTCATTAAAAAAATTTCATCCCGAATTTTGCATCAGTTTAATTAAACCAGCATGTAGGTAGTCACACTTGCATGTTTGGAAAGCATTTATTTAGGTAGTTTTGTCTGTCATGTAGTGTGACACACTGTCCTTTTGGTCCTAGCCTCATTGGTGTGCTGGACACACAGCCTTGCACTTTGGGTGTCCTTTAACCCTTGCCCCTTCCCCACCTAGTGCTCTTTTTCCTGCTATACTCTTGCAGCTTCTGTATTGTGCTTTTCTTACCATTTTAACCACCCCTCCTTGTCATCATCTAGAAGCTGGCATCTTTCAGGTCTTCTTTTTATTTTATCTATTCACAACTGGGTTGGTGTTGCTGTAAATGAGCACTTCCAGTTACGTGTTTTTCTGTTCCACTTTTGCCTCTTGTGACTTCAGGTACTGCTCCAAACTGTCCTCTCTTTGTCCTACCTGCTGCTGCACCTTCCTGTACTTTATTTGTGGCTGGAAGTGTTAGCTCAAATCAAATCCTATCTGATTTTCAGAAGCACCTATCATTCCTCAAAGATGAGATAGACCTCGAATGTGCATTAGGAGCCAGTGAGTTAAGCTTTTGCAGTACAGATAAAGCATCCAAGTGTCTCGAATGTTCAATATGTCTTAAGCAACTGCAGCATGGCAAGAAATACATAAACGGATGCTGATTTTTCAAGCAGCAGTTTAATTCTTCTGTCTACATTTGCGTTATGCAGGCAAGGAAAGTGGTGGCATTGACTCATGATAGCCCAGCTCCTGCCTTCAAAAGCAAGTCTCATCCTAAGGGACCATCTCAATACACTAACTGCAGTCCTGCTTCTTTGTGTAGTTGATCTGGGACCAGCAGTGTTCTCATGTTGGTGTGGTGGAAGAGAGCGGTCCCCACTGCGGCAGCACGAGGGAAAGCAGCAGATTTAACAGCTCACGGCTAAAAGGTGGCAGCATTGGTCTGGTTTGGTTTACACTCTGAAAAAAAAGCTTATGAAAAGCTTTGGAGGTGGCAGAACACACATTATTTGGAAACGAAACAGTCCTAAAAGACCTTTAGTGGCGGAGGAGAAGAGTTCGTTTTCAGGATCCTTGTTTCAACATGGTTTTCAAAGCTTGTAAGAAATCTTTTAACAAGGATTAGGACTGTTCTTTTCTAAATAACAGCAACAAAATGATACCTTTTGTTACACCAACTGATCTAGCTGGGAATTCAGAAGTTCTGGTAGGGGTCTGACTTCATGAGGCACTGGCTTTTTCCGCAAAGGCATCTCAAGGATTTCCTGGTTTTCTCCATATTACCAACTGAGTACTACTTCTTCCCTCTGTGCTATGTTTTGTTTCTTCACTGCTGATTGCAGCTGTTTATTGAATCACACTCTAAACCAAAACACTGAATTAATCAGGATTTACAAAATTTGCCTTCTCATTCAAAAAGGCTTTATACAAACTGGTGGCTCATGCAAAATGCAGTAAGCAAACATGAAATGTCAACTTACTTCAGGAACCTGAGCCTGTGCTACCCACAATCTGTGGCCAGTGCCAGTGTGCCATGTCACATATCCTAGTAAAAGCACTGGAGAGCCTTTGAGGAGCTCCGGGTTTTGGAGTGAAGATATCTACTACCTGCATGGCTGGAAAGCCAGACATGAATAATCCACAGGGTTTACTTAGAGGTTGTTTTTAGGAGAATGTTCACAGACATTTTGAAGTCCCATGGACAAAGGAATTGAAGAAAAACAGAAAAATAAAATGCAAAAGGAAAACACTAGGTGGTCTCAGTAAAGGCATGAAAGATGAAATCAGGACTTCAGGCTCTGCTTCCATACTTTGCAACTGAGTTGGAATAATACTTATTTTGAGAGCAGAATTATGCGACAGAATGTGACAGCTGGGGCTTGTTCAATACGTACACTTCTGTCAGGACTATAAAATTCATCTGGTTCCTTAGAATAACATGAGTTATACTGGTTCTCCCAAATCACCTTTTATTGCCCACCCTTATATGAGAACTGAGAAGCACTTTGTTGGGAATCAGGTTTTTAAGGCAGACAGACCTTGAATAGATAGCAAAAGGGTAACTTCTGGAGCCTGGTAGGCAACACTTGGCCATGGCCAGCTATTACTGAGTTGCTCAGATGCCATGGCAATGATGGCTGTGCAGTACACCTACCCAAAGATCCATTTTCAAACCAAAACGGATGGTCATAAGTCACTGAATACTCAACCACTGCCTTTCCCAGCCGGAGCTCTCCTGCTTCCACTGGAGGCTTAGCTGCCTCTTACAGTGCCACTCATAGCCCTTTTAATATTCCACCACTTGGGTTTCCTTTCTTCTCACTCATAAATATCCATCTTTTTCCGTTACTATGGCTTTATAATACACTATTAATCTTTCCTATAAACTTTAGTCCAGGAACACACAACCAAATGGACCAGGCCAAGCATCTTAGAAGTCAAGTGCTTTTGATACCTCTGGGGGGAATGGAAGAGCTCTGCATGTTCTCACTGGTGTTCTCATAAACAAGAGCAACTATGTAAGATGGTAAGTATTCTTTACTGAAAGTTATTTTGAAAAACAAGAGTAAGGAATTTCCAGTTATTTCTGGTCAAAGGATGCTGGTCCTGCAATGTTAAAAGGAACCTTCATTTCAAGGATATTAAGTCTTAGACTCTGAAACCTAGGAAAAATCTAGACCCTGCTCAAAATGGTGAAGGGATCTTTTGTGGTCAGAGACAGAATTACCCCAGAAAAGTTGCAGTAAATATAGAGAAATAATTTTTACCACCACAGCTGAGGCAAATTTGTGCACGTTTCCATTACATCTAAGAAAACAGATAGAGAAATTGCTTTGAAGCCATATTTGAATGTTCTCTTCATTCAGCCAAGAACCTTTCCTTCCAATCCTGCTTAAGCCTCTGGCGTTTATGACATTTTGAATTAGGAGTTTGCTTTTGATTTTTGTAGGGAAAGTTATTCTACAATGTTAACCTGTAACTTGACTAGAAATCCCCTCTAGCTAATTAATTTCTAAGAAAAAATACTGTTGCTATGTTTTCACTTTGTTCCCTGCACACTTTATGATCTGTTGAACAAACAGTGCTTCAAAAGGATTTGTAATAATTGCAGCTACTTAAATAGTTTTAATTGACTTTGTTAAAATAATGATTGGGTTTTATGATGTGTATTGCTAAGCCTGGGATTCATCAAGTATGTATATATAAATTTAATATCCAAGCCCGAGCCAGTTATCCTGATGCATACACAGCAGTATTTAGAGTCAGCGCAGCAGTGCAGCTCTAAGGCAAATCACATCGTGATGTCTGTTCGTGGCTTGGTTCTTGGAGCAGCTGGTCTGTTAAGCTGAATTCCTGTTGAAGGAAACTTCACCGAAAGCTCTATTCCAGGTGCGTAGCTAATGTCCTTCTATCTGTAGAAAAGCATATGATCTGAACAAATCCATCAGGCAACTTTCAAATGTGTTTGTGGTGAATAGCTGTTCTAGGTAAGACAGCTGGTCTGGGGGAGCCAGACTAATTCTAGTCCAAAGCAAAACCCTGAACTGCATCTAGAGCGAATGTAGGGACCTCAGCCCCAGCTTCTTTGCTCTTCTGTTGTGCCAAAGTATATGTCAAGGTAAAAATAACCTTAGTATCCCACCAGTCAACAGGGGAAACAGGTCAGACAATTTGCAATGAAGGGGTCTATCTTAGACACTTAGTTTAGAGTACTGAAGTTAACTGTTTCTTTCCATTATTAAGGGGATATACAGTGGCTGTCCTGACTCAGAAATCAGTCCTTTAAGCACCTAAGTTAAGGCAGATGGATCTTATTACCTAGATTCTTGGTCATGGCTCTATACATCCTCAGATGGCTTCATCCTCCCAGCTAGATAGGATGGCTCCGTATGGAGATAGATAGCAGATTGCACACACTGTATTTATAAACACGCATCTTTTCTTTGTATTTTTAAATGCCTGTCTTTTCTTTGTTTCCTTCTTCCTCTGTGCTTCCTGATCAAATGCAGGTCTGGAAGGGAACGAAGGAGTTGATCTGGATTTGTTCCTGCTGAAATCCACAGCAGAATTGCCCTTGGTTTGGCTGCTCACCTCTGCCTGAATTGTCTTATCTTCCAATGTGCTCGGTACTTCCGTAAATCAGACTCCAGGCACCATGAACTGAGGAGCACTCAGCTGGTGACAGCCACTGAGAAGAGGTTGTATACCTCACCCAGCTATTTGGGGCACACTGGGAGGGATGGGACAAGGGCACGTCTTCGATTGGCATCCAGCATGCTCTGACCATGATGGTGTCCCTCATACAGCTCCTGTAACAGAGCAAGGAGAGGGCTGACCAGCACACTGCTTATGCCTGTGTCACCCTAGTCCAATCCTAAAATCATCTCCCTGATAAAAGTCCTCTGGGAAATCAGTGTATGAACATTATGAAAGACTGCCTTAGAACATATAAATAGGAAAAATTCCAATGGATTTAGTCTTGCCATTTCTTGAATTCTTTATTTGGTTTCCTAACCTTAACAATGCTCTTTAGCTTACTGCTGCTATCCTGAGCTTTCTGGCCTGATATTCCCCTCCCCCTTCCCCCCCATATTCACAGAAATCAGTCCTGTGGCATAGCACTGTTACCTCAGCTAGCATTGCATCCCCACGAGCCCACCTTCAGCCTAATTCATAGCCTCAATTGTCCATTCAGCTCCTTCAGTCTGTCCCATCTTCTCTTTCAATTTTGTATTATAAACCTGCCCAATCCTGTACCACTGTACAGGCCTTTCTTAATCTTGTATCGCACAAAATATATTCCTTTGTTTGATTTTCTATGCAAATTAGCAGTTGATTTCCAAGAAGGATTATTATGCATGCTTTATGTCTTGATTTAATAAAACTGTGCAAGTAAAATGTCTGTGAGGGAGAGGCAAATGCATCATTGCACAGGTGCTTTCAGTTATTTTGCTGGCAATTTATTAGACTAATTGGGCATTTTTAGCCCAGTGATTATCCAAAATTAGAAGCATTGCTTTATTTATTTTGAATTTGCAAATATTAGAGTTGCAGTACTTGAGCTGCTGGCTGATATTATTTTTTACTCCACTTTTGATATTTTCAGATGTATTGCTATTTGTAGTACCGCAATAAATTGCTGCAGAAGATTTGTTTGCAAAGCACTTCAGCTTACTGTTGAAGCTGTAATTGAAGTTCCCCATCACTGCCATTTCCAACAGGCATCAAAAGATTTTCAGCATCTTTTAACATCCATCCTTGTCCACAGAGCAGCCAAGCAACTCAGCCATGTATGAAGAATTGTCCTAAACTATCTCAGGGTTAGCACTGTAATTCTAGGAAAAGTTGAACAAATTGAGCATGGACTTTCAGAAAAGCTTTACATCACAGGGCTGCCTGATTAGCAATTGTTTGTTTGCAGGCAGTGGTGGGAAGATGAAGGTGATCTCTGTGATAGCTGGTTTGCAGCCTGTCACTAATTAGTGGCCCTTGGTTGAGTGGATCTGGGAAGGGTAATGTCAAGATACCTTTGGTTTTTGTGAGTAGTGCACCCTCCTAAATTATGGCAAGGCACAATTAGTGCTTGCCTGTTTATTATCAACTTTAAGATCACAAAAATGCACAGACATCCCCTCTTTTTCCGTAACGAAGTGTGACCTGCTTCCCATCACCTTGCCTTTTGTTCAAAGACAGAGGGCATGACACAAAATATGTTAGCTTCAGCACATCAGTCACAATGACTCCAGCCAGTAAAGCAATGTTGTCTGATTCTTCACCTGCATTTGGGTGCTTTCCCACTGCTCTGTGCCTCAGCCCAGCTCCAAGCACTCCCTCTCTGAGCACTGCACTGACTCAGGGGCATCATCCTGGCCAGGTCTCAGCCCCCAGCAGAGCCTTCAGGCGGATGCAACAATGCTCTTGCCTGGGACTCATCTTCCTCGCTGGGCTGAGCGTCCTCCACATCCCATCCACATCTGCAGGGGATGTGGATCCTGAAGATGATCGTGTGACCATGCATAAATTCTCTCTGCCAGACAGGCATGCCCGCCTGGGCTGAGGAAGCTGCTGTTTACTTTCAAATGCGTGCATTGCTTCTCAAGGGAAAAGTATGAGGGTTTGGTTTGGTTTTTTTATGCAGTCATCTGTCAGTCTTCCCCCTAAACTTGTGATTATGTGAAACAGCTTCAACCAGATTTAAAGAGGGTTTTTATTTCTTCTGGATCTGATATTTACCACCTGCTATTTTCATCTGCAGCCTCCTGATTCTTGTATCAGAAGAGAGAGCGAGCTGCCATTGCCTGTGCACCTTTTCTCTCTGTTTTTCCTACCCAGAACATCTGTGTACAAACTGCAGTCAGCAGAGAAACCCGGATGCCAAAGAATTGTCAAAATGAAGTGAGACTCTTGATCTCCCATGTGCTGAAGTTTGGCAGAGATTTGTTTGGTTTAAACGTGGCTTGGCCTGAGCCTGCTAAGTGTTTTGAGCAGCCACTGCGTGGCATGCAGTGAGCTGCTGCTTTCAGATCACAGGGCTGCCGTTCATGAACAATTTACTTCTGGCAAGATGACATAAAATTACAGCTCTGCCAATCAAGTTCTCACTACTCATTGTTAAAGTGATCAGCTTAAAAATTGTACACATCTGAATACAAAAGAGGCAAACCTTGCTGTGTTAAAATAATACAAATAAGATGATTGCATTTCAAAAATATGTATTAAAATGGGCCACTGAGGGAGGAAAGATGGAAAGCTTGCTTTGGCCAGTGCTGAGAAATCAAGTAGGGATCCTTGCAACTGGAATCTGAGAGTCCTCCACAGGCTGAAATGCGCAGGGGTGAGAAGTGAGTCTGTTCAAAGAGGCATCTGAACCATTTACACCAAAAGATGATCACATCTTAATTTGTTTTGAAATACATATCATTAATTCACATCAGAAGAAATGGGACGCCAAACACTTCCATGGCATGTAACTGAGTTCAAGACAAATAATATGACCTCCAATACTTCATTGTGCCATCTGTACCTTTATCCATGACATTCCATTGAGCTGTTGGCACACTGACTTACAATGGGATCTGAGGCTGAACCGGAACAGGAGATGACTGAGCAACTGAGGCTCAATCAAGGTGATTTTTAGTAATACAAGTAGGGAAAGTTTCAAAGGAATGCCTCCCATTAAAACCAAAATCAACAGCTGTCACTAGCTATTTCTATAACCATTAAAGCTTGCTCTGAGTATGAGTAGCTCTTGTCTCCATAAAAGACAACGTTCAGTAATGCAGTATACTTGGTTTGGGATTCTTTGGTTTTGTTTTGGTTTTTATTTATCTTTCGGCTCCCATTGATCAGTGAGTTCAAAGAAGGAAAAGCAGGGACTTATTCCAGGATATATTTGTCAGTCATCCTTGCAGTACTGGTGATTTAGATTTGTAACCGAAAGCTGGTAACATTAGTACATAATTCGATCTGAGAGGTTTAAAAAGATTACATTAGAAACACTGAAGGGATAAGGAACAAAATGTCTGTTCTGGAGATAGTTTTCTTTACCAAGTACACCTTCAATTTTGTATTAATTACAAACTGTAATAAAGTACCTGAAATACACATAAAAAGTCAGCTCTAACGTTAAATAAGACATCCTTTATCTCATAAGCACCACTCTAATCATGTGACACTAATGGTTAGATGACACAAATCACCCTCAAAAGGAAGCTGTGCATAATGAGCCCTGGTGAATGGCCACAGGTACTACCTCATTAACATTCTGTATTTAATACAACAGAAAGCGGGTTTGAGCTAGTTTAAAATTGAAGACTATTCTTATGAGACATGGCTTTCACTAATGTTCCAAGTACTTCAACCAGAAATACCTCAGAAACAGGTTGGTTTTGTTTCCTTCTTCCAATGCTATCTGCACTGTGGGATTCTGGGCCCCCGGCACTGGACAAGCCTCCCCCCAGCCCACAGCACTTCTGCTGCCCTTCCCTCTCTTGTAGATCTGCTACAGTATTTTCAGCTTCTTCCCAGCTCCTGCTTTCACATTAGTACAATGTTTTTCCTTACCCCTTATTGTTACCCATCTCTTTTGACCTGAAAATGAAGGAGCAGGAAGCACATGCCGCAAATGATGTGGAGTGATGTGGATGGTGATTTCATGACCTATACTTATGGTTGCAGGTCAGATAGCTGTTTCCAGGCAGAAGAGGGAATGGCTGACTTCACCCTACCTCTGTGAAGAAGCTGATATCTGCAAAACTTAATTTCTTTTAGACTTGTAATGGGTGGGACCAAGGTTTAAAAAACTGCTAAAGACCACTGGCAGGGGCTGGCTCACAGTCAGGATAGCAACAAGACTCTTGCCTACTTGAGGAGTGTTTGCTCTTTTTCCCCTCTATTCCCCATCCCTGCTATAGTCCTGAGGCTCCTTAGATGTCCCTCATGGCCATACAGTGTGTGAGTTTATCTTCCAAGGGATTATCGATGCTGGCCTTGCAGAAACTGGCTATGTCCTTGACAGAGGACATCTTTTCAGATGAAGAGCCTTCCGTGGAAGCCAGAAAAGGTGTCATGATAATTTATGTACTGATGAGCTGGGATGTGAACTGAGACCACCTCAGTCCCATTACCAAACAGCAGGAGCCTTCACTCATTGCTGCTCCAGGTTGAGCTCAGGTGAAAGCACCCTTGAAGCTAAATGGCACTTGAAGGCAGGAATCACCTTTGTCTATGTTCACACAAAACCTGTCAGAGGGACCTGATCAATCTTCTGTCTTCCTATGAACTACAGCCACATATAAATAATAATATCCTGAGTTGTTTCTGCCCTCCAGGCTGCCCTGTACAACAGCAAAGTAATTCAAGCAATGTAATAATTGGCCCTCCAATTCCTGTGGTAATATATAAGCCTATGTGTGAAATCAGCCATTTTACACAAAATAGAGGCTAGAAGAGTGATGAGAGATGAACAAACAATAGCAATCTCAGCTCCATCAGTGCCACCCATTTTTCCAGTGTGATGCTTATCCTTTCACAATCAGTGCTTGTATGTACACAGATCAATCCTGAGGCACAGGAACAGAGGTGGGTAGACAAAGGAGCATCCTTCTCCAAACAGCTGCTTGTGACTCCTTTTAAGCAGGCTTTCAATTTGGACACAGGGGTTTTAAAGCAATACTGTGAATAACAGTGTAGATGCTCTCATAAACGAAATGAGATAGATATATGGCCAGACAGCTTGCACAGTGGAGTGTCCTTATTTAATTATGCTACTGTTTCCCTATTGGATTTCAGGTATTTATGAAATGCTTCTCTGCATGTTGCAACATCTT
Source organism: Psilopsiagon aymara (assembly GCA_024733675.1). Lineage (NCBI taxonomy): Eukaryota > Metazoa > Chordata > Aves > Psittaciformes > Psittacidae > Psilopsiagon > Psilopsiagon aymara. Next base: position 8,523 of record JANRGW010007094.1, on the reverse strand, counting down.
AGCTGTGCTGTGGAAATTACGGGTTGTGGACTCATGCATCTTTACAAGAGAAAGGAATACTAAAATGAGGCTGTGCTCAAAATAACTTTTCTTTAAAATTCCCTTTCTGGTCCATGAATCCACATATTTTTTTGCCTGAATTGGTGAGCCTTTTCCTCCATATGATGCTGGTTTCCTCAAATACACTCCTTTTTTTAAGCGATTTGGTTTCAGCTTCTATAGGCACTAACCTGGCTTAGCTGCTACATGGACCACCATGTACAGTGGCCTCTCAGCCAGGATCAGTACACGCTGCTCCTTCCCACTAAATGTGGTATTTGAAAACAGATGTAAAGAATAAGAGCATCTTATTCTTTATTCCAGAAGTGTAAGCAGTTTCAAACTCTATTGAAATCCCAATGCAAACGTTAGTAGTAAAGTGAGCGACCTCTCCTCAGCTCACCTCCAGAAGTTGCCACGCAAATAATGAAAATCAAATCCAGTCTGAAGCCCATCTCTCTCAGATCTAGCAAACCTCTTCATGCTCTCCCTTCACCCCACATCTGGGGAAAAGGATAAACTGGTGTCATTGCAGCTAACAGATATGCCAGGGTCAGGGCAGGAGATGAATTCCCAGGGGTAGCCTTTGTTCCCCCCACCCCCCGTGTCCTTCTACCAGTCCCCTATCAGACTCTAACCTCAGATTATCTGCCTCCAGCTCCCACTGGAAAATGTCAGAAAGATTTATGGGAAGGTAGCTAAAGGCAGAATTTTGCTGTGATAATGAAAAGCTCCTGATTAGTATCAGATAAAGATGACAGACTTGATCTGTCTTTGAGAAAACTGAAGCCATCCATGTGCCATGCTGTTGTCATGTTGTGCTCTTAGGTCCCTTTCACTTGTCTTCAGTAACACCAGCTATGATAAAACAAAATTGCTGAGGCAAAGTAATTACTGAAAAGTGCTTTTTCTGGCTTAGCCCTCTCCTATTACATTAGTGAGGGTTGGACCTTCTCCTGACACAAATGAATGTGGTCTGTCTGTATCCCTAATTCCCAGGAAATACAAGTGAAATGTGAAACATAGGGAAATACAATCACAAGGTTTGCCTTGTCTGCTTTTCTACACATGAAGTCTGGAATATTTATTTTTTTCAAAAAGCTGTCAGCTTTCGCAGCTCTTTCAGTTCTGTTTATATTCAGGCCTATGTCCTACACCTAGGAAATGCCATGTTCTCCAGAAGGAGTACAGGAAAAGATGACATAGAACTTATCTTTGATGTTGCCTCAGAGCTATACAGAACACTGCCAGGACACTGGGAGGTGATCCTGCCTCTCTACTCATCACTGGTGAGGTAATATCTGGAGTACTGTGTCTAATTCTAGGCTCCTCGCTACATGAGAGACATGGACATAGATGCTGTATGGCCTTAGGACCCACTTCTTTCACAAGTCTCACCCATAGCATTGTTGTCTAAGTTATCTTGACATATTCATCCACTGCTGGTCCCATATAAGTGAGGAACTCACTTGGCTGCTCTGCCCTTTTCAGCAAATATCCTTGTACTGCCCTGTTCACTGACAGTTAAAATCCCAGCCCAGGAAAGTATTGATTAACTGCTTCTCATAAGTCGGGAGTGATCTTACCAAAGTGAGCAGCAGTTTTCCTGCTGGTTGTGTGGGATTTTGGGTTTGGCCCAAATAGTTTCCCTGCCATCAGTTTTCCACATCAGAGTTATTTTGTGTACTCTTCAGTTCCATTGATCTTCTTTCAGGAGCTTCCTCTATGAGGATCTGCAATGGGCCAGAAAAGGCGCCTGAACTGGGGGACAGGTTTCTGCTGACTGTGGTTGGCCTTGACCACAGCCACCGCAAAACAAACTTCTCTATCTCTGAGGTAGGTTTGTCCTGCTCTCCCTTCCCAGGGGTGTGGTGTGTTTTACAGCTGTGTTTGTCAGGTAGATCTACGTTGTAGCACTCACCTGTTCTTTGTTTAAATGAAACACTCACAGTCTGGAAGTAGTTGTTTACTTATTTCAATCTATTCCAACACTTAATCCACATTTCCATCTTGTCTATAACGCTTGTTCCCTCCCCCTGCCTCTTTGCATTGTAAAAGAACATTTTTCTTCCTTGAATTATTTAATTTCATGAGATTTTTCGAGTGGCTCAGCATAGACACTTTTCAAATCTCTTGGGATATAAGTGTCTGCATCACATTTGTTCTATCTCTTCTTTCTTCCCATTATGTGTGGTTTATCAGGCACAGACCTTGCAAACATCCCATTCCCTCAGCCTCTCTTGAAATTTCATCACATTTCTATAAAACAGTATTAATGTTCATGTGTTGGAAGCAATTTATTTTAGCACTGAGGTCCACAGGCACAATTTATGTTTTATATCCTCGATTTCCAGATTTTGCTCCATGTGGCTCTGGAAAATCAAGCAGCTTGCTGGTAGCAGGGGCCATGCGGTGATGTTGACCCTACAGATCAGTTACTTCTTCACACCATAGTCGTTATTTGCAAAAAGCATCCACAAATTCTTTTTTATCCCCTTTTGGTCATCTGCCTCTCATATTTTCTGCCTGCGGCATGCACAAACCCCTTTCCTTCTGTGTTGGTGCTCTGCTAAATTCATTCTGCTGCTGGAAATCAGGGTGACTGGCCCCCCACCCTCTGTGCTCCCATTGGGTTTGGTCCCTCATATGGGAAAGTTATTGTTGAACATCACTCACTCCAGTCTGCGAGTACAGATCTTCATGTGGCTGCAGCATGGAGGATATGAGCAGTGGCTAGGTGCAGGACTGAGCAACGATTGTACTTCAAGCTGCCCTCCCTGCCTGCCCTTCTAAATCCCTCTGCCAGTGGCCAAGGTACATGTTCTTCTGTGTTGAGGGGACTTTAATCTGTGTCAGGCAACTGCCCTAGTGATGTGGAAGTCCTCAAGTTACTTCATCCATGGAGTTTTTCTGAAACAAAGTAGTGCAAAAAAAGGAGTAATCACTCTTGACGCATTTAAATTCCTGTCAAAATGTTCTAAATGCTCTAAATTCATATCAAAGTATGTTCTAGTTACTAATTTATGTGAGCATTTGACACATCTGAAGGAAAAAAAGCAAACCACAGTACAAGAAACCTCCCCAGAGGGAAAGCCAGGAGCTCCAGAAATCTGTGGGGAGGGGGGTATTACCTGTTCAGGAATGTCTGCCTCTTTCCCCTACTTCCAGTGTGCTGCCAGGAAGGGGGAAGTGTGGCCCCACCAGTGTCTGCAAATGGGGTGGTAGGATGGGGTGTTATCCTCTTTCTACTTCCCAGAGCTGCTCATGCCCTGATGAGGTGCCTTGCTGGGCTGACGGACCGTTTGGCTGCTTCTCAGCACTTGGTCCCCAGCTGGGAATTCCAATCCTTCCCCACTCTCACTGCTGCACAGATAGTGGTAAATGCCACACTTCCCCGAGATCCTTCCGTTTTTCGCCATAACTGTCTGAATTTAATGTCTTTGTCTTCTGCCCATCACAGTTCACTCTCTGATGATACTAATCAAGCAGGGGGAGGATACATTGTGGCAGTCAGTGATGCTTTGGTAAAGGCCAGAGCAAGTGCAGTACCATCTAATTTTGTTTTGTAGGGAATAGATCAGAGGATCTCTTCCTGGTAGATGTGATCCGAAATCAGTAAGACAACAGCACAGTATAATCATGGACTTGCAACAACAGGTTTCCATTCGGTATTGCCAGGAGCCTGAGTGATGAGGATTTGCCTTTACAAGGAATGTGCATATAGGATTTCAGTTATCAGAAAGGACTTTGCTTTCCGATTGACCTTGCATACAAGTGTTTTTTTCTTTTCACTTGAGCTGAAGTACAGACATACAAGTGGCAAATTAAAAAAGTCCTATAGAAAGTAATTAGGGTTATATTTAATGTGAAAAATAGCACTGTGGTTGTGTTATTTGTGTCCTGTGACAGAGAAATCTAGTGGTCTGCACTGCCAGTGACTCCTGATTCTTTGACAGCAGGGATTAGTACACTAATGTAAGCCAGATCATTAAAAAATTCCCAAATTAGATAAAGTAGGACAAATCTACTTCATTAGAATAAAATTATTCTTATTTGCAACTTATCCAAATTAAGCAAATATAAGCCAGGATTAAGCCAGTTTAAAAGCATCCACAGACAAAACACCCTTCAGCATTTAAAGTAGCAAAACCCCACAATTTCCATTAAACAGTGCCAGATTCAGATTGCAGCTGGTTTGAGAGTGTAACAAATGCAATGCAGCAGTCCTGCTAATGGAGAAGGAGTGGGGGATGAGGTTGAGAAGCACAGTGAGGCAGTCTCAGAGCTGGGTAGTCACTGCCAGTCTTGGGCAGCATAGGATAGGTTGGTGGGCTACCAGCTGCTGAAGATGGTCACCCCCTTGCCTTCGTAGCCCCAGAGGAGAGAAGGCTGGTCCTGGTGGTGGGTAGAAGGGGTCACCTCCCTGCCTCTGGGGGAAGAGCTTGTTATGAAGTATAGCGTGGTCCTTGGTGCTGCACTGTAATTTACAAAGTGTGTAGAAGTGTGTCTTGCCGATGTAGTCACTCTGAATACTTGAAGGCCATTCAACTCCTTCCTCCATATTTCAAACCTGTTTCCAGCCAGCTCTATGCCGTCACTGCACATAGCTTCAGCTTTTTCTGACAGTTCACTTTTCTCAGGTTGACCTCACAGTTGTTTTTCTGCCTTTTCTCCCTACTTCTAAATTCCGTCTATCTGCAGTAGCTCACACACATGCACACACATGCGCAAAGCCCTCCAAACAACACAGCTACTTTTGCACATGTATTCAGTCCTCAGCAAAATGTTCTGTAATGTGTTTTCGAGGCAGCCCCTGCCTAGTCGCAGGGGCTTTTCCCACACCAGCTTCTTTGCTCAGGAAAAGAGCAGAATGTCTTCATCTGAAGATTCTGGATGAAAAGTAGCTGCTAAAATCACCAAAATGATTTCCTAAAGACAAAGGAGAAAGAAGCGGGAACAGAAAGAGCAGCAATTTGTGATGAGGTTTTGAGAGAGATGGGAAAAAATCCCTTCAGACTCCAAGTCTGCCCAGTTTCTGACTAGGGAACATACAAGCAAGACACCTTGGATAAGATGGATTTTTCCTCCTTCTGTCTGGAGTTATTTGCCTTCGCTTCATGGCTCTGATGGTAGCAATGGACTGGGAAGCAGGGACTGGCGGTACTACAGATGACTGGTACCCTCTAGGGCTGGACAGGATTTGGTCTCTGCCGCTGACTGTGGACACAAGGTGTGATCTTGTGACCTGACAGGTTAGGCTGTGCATGTTTTCAGCATGATGCAAATAGCATCATGAGATACGTAGAAAATTGCCCAAGACTTCACCAACACGCCCAAATAGATGTGAAATGTCTCCGCTCTGTAGCAAGAAGACAGCCTCTTGAAGTATCTCAAAATAAGGGGCATAATATACATGAAAAATAACCACTACCCCAATCAATTTGTAAGGCAATATCTCTTGAAGTTAAGGGAATATAAACAAGTTAATATTCTGAGCTATAACACATTGTTCTTCACTGCAAACAAAGCGCACTGGTGCCTTCGGAGACTGATGGGTGCTGCTGCTCATGCCTGCTCTGCCCTGGCAGATGCATCAGGGTTATCTGCTCAGCCTGCATCCCTGCCCAGGGCTAGTGACAAACTTGATCCCAGTCTTTTTGGTCCTGATGGGACTTTCCCCATGGTCTCACTGAAGCACGAGACCTCCCTGAATCAAGATGCATGTCTGTAAAACCACTTACAAGAAACTCTAAGTGCATGGCTTGTGTGCTGCTCTCAGGGAGGCAACAAATGCAGTATTTCTTATCAATTAACATATTTTTTGACACTATGCATACAATTCTCTTGAGAGGTTTACTGCTGGAACCGTAATATTGCTCTTGCATTTACAGCTCTGCACTACCACACACAGTAATTATCTTTGCTGAGAGCATAGCTTCCTAATGCCCTCATAAAACACACTTAGCAGCAGGAAGGTCAGATATGCCTATTAACTTCTACAAGGAAGGAAGCAGCACCAGAGAGTGAATGAAGAGTGTGAGGACTGAAGTTCACATGATGTCCAGCCCTCATGCTGGGCAGAAATATTCAGTGGGAAATGAGTTCCACTGGAAAATGCTAATTTGACAACATAAACTGAGTTCTGAGAACAGGCTGGCAGCCAGGCAAGCAGGCAGCCCTCACAGCTTTCTGCATGCCTGTTTTATCCCATCCTATCAGGATTCCCTAGATCCCACCTTGAAAGGTGTAAGCAGGCACAGCTGAATGCATATAGTTTTCTGCTATTAGTGACAGCTTGCTGCCATTAATAACAGCTTAATTGATAAAATTTATTCAAATGGGTGCTGGATGTAATCTGGTTTTTTTTCAAGGCTGTTTTCAATCAGGAAAAAGAGAACTTTCACCTTATTTTCCTTGTTGCACATTCTCTCCCATTTGCTGCGTAAGGCAGGCAAGATAAAGCCCTTAAAAGAAGTGCAAAAATCTAAATTAATAGGAAACTATGTGTTAATTTTATTTACCAAAGAATTAAGAAAAGGCATTTTCCCCAGCAGCATTTAAGCAATTGAGAGAAATACTATAATAATTATTTTTCCTTGTACAATTGCCAAAGGCAATAATTAAGGCAGTTTAAACGTCACTGGTGACACAATGAGAAATCAGCTGGTAGAGGGATGGTACAACTGTTCAGGTAACACCTCCTTTGGCAGGGAAGGGAGAGAATTCAGTACAAGTCTCTCATAGACCATCATGTTTAAATTTAGTTGGATGGTTTTTGATAAATAATAACTTACTGAAAGTGTCCACAAGTGGAATTGGCAAGTGCTGCTTGCTGAGTCTTGAAGTGATGAAGGATATTTTGGCTTTTCAAAGAGTAGATAGAGGAGCCAAGAGGAGAAGGCTTTGCCAATCAGATTCTGAGGCACAAGGAGATTTATCATCATGATCATTCATCCTGTTTATATCTATGCCAAGTAACACGAGGATAATTATAGCTCTGCTTCAGGATCGGCTTCCTTCAAAGACCAGCAGAAGCTTCATTTGGGAGCTGTCTTGGTTCTGTTGTTGGGGATGTGATTTAGTTCTTGCACGGCTTCTTCCTACAGCATCAGACCTGGGAGGCTGTAGGTGGTGGTTAAACCCACTGGTAGTGCTGTAGGAAATGCTCAGGTAAACTGGAGCCTCAGCTGCTGCTTGGTGCTGCAGACTGGGTCAAAAAAAGCCGTGGACAGGATTCAGGTTCAAAATGCAAAGGCCTAAACCCCACTCTTTTTCCCCAATTTTTAAGAGAATGAGAGGCCTGATGTTCGAAGATCTGCCCTCCAAAGAGACAGAAAATGGCTGGTAGCTTTTTTAAGACACCCGTGGGCTTTTCTTCTGTTTGAGATGTTTACAACTTTGTGAGTAATTTTAGGTCAAGTTGTAGGAGAACAAAATTGCTTAAAAAATTGCAAACTCCTAACCTGTAGGTTTTGGGTTATTTTTCTAATTTAAAAAAAAAAAAAAAAAAAAGATATGCACATATGTCCTGGGTTCAGCTGTTACAGTTATTTCTCTCCTTCCTAGTAGCTGTTACAGTGCTGCGTTTCAGCTTTAGCTTGGGAACTAGCCAGATGGGCTTAAACCACGGCAATATATTCTGGGAAATATGAAATAAAGCAGAAGGAAGACAATAAATGAACACCATGGAGTTTGCTTTCCTGTAGCACTGCGCAGTTCTAACAAATTGCCATATAAATATCCAGATGCATCCTCCATAACTGTATGCAAGTTAGACTTGCAATTGATGTTGTATTTCATTGCTGTAGCCAGCTTTCCTTTTTTATGGCAAGAATTAGAGCCACTCTTGACTTTGAGAGGTACTGAAGGTGAAGAAGTGCTAGCACTGAGCTGAATCTGTAAGACAGGAAGCCTGTCCTGGCACCTTTACTACAACAACAACAGCAAAACAAGAAGACCCTCTGTTGCATTGTTGGGATTTTATTGGTGGTGTGGTTTAACCCCAGATGCAAATTAAGCACCACACAGACTGAAAAACCCTTGTCTGTTGAGGAGTCTTATTTTCTCATTGTGTCTGGGTCTGTCCTTTCTTGTGGATAGGGTTTGGAGAAACCCCGAGGGCTTATAGCACAGACCCAAATCAGCCAGTAAGAAAGAGCTTATCACTGAGAAGGTAACAGATATGACTGAGGGCTGGACCTAAGAGGAGTGCCTTGATAAGGGTTGTTGCCAGGTTCAGTGGTAGAGCCAGAAAAAAGGATCCAGATCTTCAGGGCCCCATATAAATTAGAGCTGCATATAAATTGACCTTGCCTAGCAGTAACTGAAATGACTCCCTGCCTTTCTTCCACTATTCTTCCACTATCATGTGAATGAATGGAAATCATAGAATCATAGAATCATAGAGTCATAGAATAGTTAGGGTTGGAAAGGACCTTAAGATCATTTAGTTCCAACCCCCCTGCCATGGGCAGGGACACCTCA
>JANRGW010007092.1:0-25240 GCA_024733675.1 Psilopsiagon aymara | reverse complement strand
GAGCATGAGGCTCCAAAAGTCCTTGGCCAGACCAAACATCACTAAGCCATAACTAAAAACATTGGTGTTATCAGCACCGTTCTCAGTCCACAAGTCAAAAACACAGTGCTGCACCAACTACTAAGAAGGAGAAAAATGTCTGCTACTGCTGAACCCATGACAAAGACCAAAGGAAGAAGTTTAGGCTGAGTTGCAAAAATGTTGTGATTCTGAAATTCTCAGCAGAAGTGTAAGGGAAACTATTGCTTGGCTTTGTGTTCACAATGTTCACGCCACTTTTATGAATGCTTCACTGGGGTCCAAGAAACTGAGGTTATTAATAAAGTCAATTTCTTATTGAGTGCTCTATATAGAGACATGACAAAAGTGTATATCCAGAGATATTGTTCCCATGGAAACCATAATTCGGCCACTTTGTGCACATTCGTTGAAGAATATGTTTATGCAGGAGATGAGATATGGTTTCCTTGGGAACCGTAAAATTGACTTTATCAACTTTTGGGTGTACTAAATGTCAACCATTATTTTGCGTAAATGTGTCTTGTACTTTATTGCATAGTATTTGCTGAATTACACAGTGTATAGTGTATGCTCCCATAATGAAAGGACAATTTATAATATTTTCATGCAGAGCACAAGACAGAAGGTGTCAACAAGGGTCTAAACTTCAATTTGCCACGCAGGCTTCTCTCTCAGTTTTGAAGCTCGGAGTTGAAAGATCACATCTTTTTGCAGTTCTGCACAACTGCAGAGCTGTGATCACTTTTCTTTTGGGAGTTTCTCTAGTAAAGACATTACACAATAGAAATTACCTTGAGGCACTCTTAGTTTTCATCTTCAATATAAATAGAAGTTAGAGATGCAGAAAGATACAAGCAAAGTTGGCTAACATTCTTAAATTAGTGAGAGTTTAGCTTTTATGTCAGAGAACAAGTAACTTCAAATTTACATAAAGCTTATGTTAAACCACAATAATTAAACAAGATAAATAAAGCCTGTATATTTAGCAAGCAGTTTTTCTTTTCACTATAAATGTAGTCTAAAAACACGTTAGAAATTTACCATGTAGATTAAGTTCAATTATAAACAAAGTAATAGAAAGATGGCAAAAAAAAAAAAAAATTGTTTTTCCAATTGCTTCAGAAAACTGAAACACATTTCATTACAAGATTTAAGGAGAAGGACCCATACTTCTTAAAATTTATTTTGCAGTAGGACAGAAGTGCAAACACAAATCTATTTTGTTTTCCCCGTACATGTTTATACCATGTTTCAACTTAATGAGGTAGACAGGTTAGCTTTTGAATTCCAAGGGCTACAGTAAAGCTGTTTTGAAAATGCATGATTTTCTGGTGAGTCCTATTCCTTCTTCGTTTCTGATACAGAAGTTTGTGACTGGACTAAGTGTCAAGCCAATAATGCCATCATGGAAATTCTGTATTTTCTTAGCACGTACCTCAAAGTATTAGAGAACAAACAAAGCAACTATATTTCTACATATTTTTCAGCATGGAATTGGAAAATTGCTAGTATGCTTACTCAGATGATGAATTTCAGATGCACTTCTGCTAAATCTAAATTGATAAACTCAGCAGGTGAATTATCAGTTTAGAGCAAATCCCAAGACCATATGAGGACAGATGGAAAGACCAGAATTCAACACCACTTTCTTCACACTTTTGGGAAGGCCATGAGGATGATAAGGAGGCTGAAACACCACCTGTATGAAGACAAGCTGAGAAAGTTGGGGCTGTTCAGCCTGGAGAAGAGACCTCATAGCAGCCTTCCAGTATCTGAGGGGGTCCTACAAGAATGGTGGAGAGGGACTCTTCTTCAGGGACTGTAGTGATAGGAAAAGGGGAAACGAGTTCAAACTTCAACAGGGAAGTTCAGGTTAAATATAAGGAAGTAGTTCTTTACTGTGAGGGTGGTGAGGCACCGGAACGGATTACACAAAGAAGTGGTAAATGCTCCATCCCTGGCAGGGTCCAAAGCCAGATTGGATAGAGCCTTGGGTGATATCTTCTAGTGTGAGGCATCACTGCCCATGGTTGGGGGGGGTTGGAACTTGATGATCATAGTCTTTTACAACCCTAACTATTCTGTGATTCTGTACCTCACTAAAGTTTTGATTTATGCTATATTGGGAGCAAGCATAAACAAGGAAAAATTGAGCCAGTTTCTAGTTGTGAATTTTCCCTTAGTAGCAGCCAAACTCCCTCATAATCACTTGCTCACTTCCTGCTCCTCTACTTAGCAGGAGCTGGGAAAGAATGAGAAGAGGATCGTAAAAACATGTGGATTAAAAAGGAAATAGGAAAAAAGGAAATAGGAAAATCACTCAAAAATTACTGTCATAGGCAAAGTAGATTTAACTTGGGGAATTTAATTTAATGTGTTGCCAATTAATTTATTGCCGAAACATTTAATTACTGGTTCTGGTATTGGGAAACAAAGGACTTGGACTGGCTGTGGTTGAAATAATTTTCTTCACAGCAGCTTGCATGTCACTGTGTTTTGGGTTTGTGACCAAAGCAAGAACACATCAATGTTTTAGCCTTTGCTGAACAGTGTTTACAAAGTGTCAGGGCCTTCTTTGTTTCTCACGTTGCTCTACCAGTGAGTAGGCTAAGGACGGTCAAGACGCTGAGCTGGGACAGCTGATCCCAGCTGACAGAAGAGATATTCTATGCCATATGAAACTGCACAGCAATAAAAACTGGGGGAAAGAAAGAGGAAAACAGGGACATTTGGAATTATGGTGTCTATTGTCTCAAACTATTATGCAGGATGAATCCATGCTTTCCTGGAAATGGCTAACATCTGCCTGTTTATGGGGCATAGTGAATGAATTCCTTTTTTCCCCTTTGCCTGTGCATACAACTTTGCTTAATCTGTTAAACTTTCTTTATCTTAACCTTGAGTTTTCCATGAGCAGGTTGCATTCAGTCCCTTCAGTGAAGCAACAAGCAGCACTGGATATTGGGGTCAGTGCATAGCTACTTCTTTCTGCCACTCCTGATTTCTCACTCTTTTATTTTTTTTCCTGCTACTCCTTATTCATTTCCTACGCTCTGGCATGGTTCCTCAATGTCAGAGTATCTTTATGGACTTGTGCCTGCTGTGATGTGGGCTTATCCATGGAGTGCAGTTTCAAGGGGGGTGTACTTGATCTGGCACAGCCTTCTATAGACTGCTGTCTCTTTGGGATGTGCCTGCTGTGCTATGGAGCGCTTTCTACTCCTCTACACCTCTGACGTCGTTTCTTCCTCTTTTTTCTCTCCAGTTTTTTTTCCCCTTTGTTTTCACACAGGTGCCACAAAGTCCTCCAGTTGGCACACATTTGGCCTGTGGTGGATCCATTGCTGAATTGGCTGGAGCTGGCTGTGGCCCCGATCTTCTTCCTCAGATACAACCCCTGCAGCCCTCCATCACCTCCCCCTCAAAAACTGTCCCTTGCCATTTACAACTAATACAGTAGTTAAAATCTACACATGCTGTATAACACAGTATCTGAGGAGAAGAAAATATATGCTTCCACTATGAGAGATTTTTAGGTCAAGTTCTGTGCTGTTTTAATGTATTTCATATATTCAATTGTCTTCCCACAGTATATTAAAGAGTCATTACCTGAGACTATGCTTTAGCAGACTTTCCTATTTTGGAAATGGGTTTACAGAAAAGTAGCTTAAAGTGAAGCTGAAACGTGTATGAGGAAGCAGTATGGACAGTTATTTGACTTTAAATTTGCAGTAGATTTCCACAAAAATTAGCTTGTTCTCTACCAAACATTATCACAAACAATTCTGCTAAAGTCAGTGAGATTCTTCATGGAGCAAGATGCTACCCATTTTGTCCTAAGTTATCAGAATCCATGCCATAATGATTACAGTGAACCATTAAATTCTTGACATTTATCACACTGTGGTATTTACTGTTACTGAGGCATTTGCAGTTCCCCTATGCTTAGAATAGGGAATACTGCAAATACCATATGAAGTTTAACTACACCAACAGTAAATGTCAAGATTTTAATGGTACTTGCTCTATATGTAATATGAATTTAGACCTGAAAATATTCAAAAAGTCTGAGTTATGAACTAAGTTTGTTTTGTTGTATCCTGTACTGTATCCTGTAATTTTACAGATTTAAGTTACACTCGAGATCTATTTCAGGTTAATGGAAACCACTGAAAACTTCACTATCAATAATTTAATCACAGTTTTACTGGGGTGAAGAAAAGAATAAAAGATACAGATTAAAAAAAAAAACCAAAACCCCGAGAAATACAAATTTCCTTTTTTTTTTTTTTTCTTTTACTTACATGGCAACTTTGAATGCTATCAGGCTCCACACAGTCCTTGAATGTTTGATTGTTGGTACTGACATGGAAAAAACCCACAACCTTTTAAAAAGCTCTCTCCTCACTTAACTTCATTTTATTAACTTAGATAAAGGGTAGCAGACATGCATTTTTCCATCAAGTCTATCTATGTAATGAAAATTTAAAAAAGGATAATGTAGTACTCCATGATATTCTTACAGTGAAATGCTGAACAACATTATAATTCAGGTAATTTTCTGATCCTGTTACAAAATATTTTGAAAATCATGAAAATAACTTCAATTTCTTTTATAGAAACTCATTCCCATATCTAAAATCTTGCCATCATTCATTCAAAAAAGTTAGATCTTTAAATAACCATGAATACATATCTGAGAACAAAAGATTCTTTAATGCACCAGACAGCTATCCTTCTACTGTTAAATATCAGTCTTCTCATAACAGCTCTTTAGAAAAATAGGCTAAATGCCATGGATATAGTTCAATTAGTAAAGAAAAACTCATTGGGAATCGTTACTGTACACTATTTTATATAGGCCGAGTCTTCACTTTTCTTAATCACTCTTAATCCCTTTAAATAATTTTGGAGGCGTTTTCTCTATTTTCTTCTTTTTTGGCCTGTTCTTAAAATTGATATAAAGTGAAAAATGTTCCCCTGCATGAAATATGGTAAGCTTACTAGGATGGCATTTTCTTAAGAAATCTAGCATCATGAAACAGTGTTTAAAAAATGTTTTGTACTTCATTAGTTTGGTACTGGTAAAGCTCATGTCATTTAATTGAATGTCATCTTACATGATGACATTTTAAAATGTGAATTTACAATAAAGTGTGAACTCAAAAGCCAGTTATATATAATCATATGAAGTAGAATTATGAAATTAGGAAACAAAACAATCAGAACATAAGTTTATTAAATAGAAGTGACTGAATATTAACACTTATGAAATAATGCTTCACATTTTGGTATTTCTGCATCAATAACTGCACATATTCTGAGCATTAGAGTCCAGATCCTAAGCTTAACAACTGTGTCTTGTAACATCATGTGAGTTTCAGAGCCTGAACTTTGTGAATTTAGGTAACTTTGAATAAAGAGCAGAAATATAAAAAAAAAAAAAAAATTATTCCAGAACAGGAAAGATAAGGCTACAATTAAAAAAAAATAAAATAAAAAAAAATTAGTAAGTTCCAAGTTTTCTTCAAATGCATCGGAAGCTATGCCAACAAACAAGGACTTTTTTTAATCTTTGCAATTGTACAAGTTGTTTAAATCAAGCACAGTAGTTGTCTGAGGGTTTTTTCAACTCAAATAAAGATGAATATTTGGAATGACTTTCAAGGAACACCTTCAATAATTTGAAGGAACACATTTACTTTCCTCTATGGAATTTATATCACATTTTCATCGAATCATAGCATTGCCTCAATTGGAAGGGACCTCAGAGGATCATCTGGGCCAATCTTTCATGGCAAAAGGAGCCAACATGAGGTTATCTAACACCTTGTCCAATCACATCAAACACAGTGCAGCTCTCTTCAGAGAAAATTAAACCATCCAATTCCTGTCAAAGTGCTGTTTATTCTTTCTTCAATACTATTGAGATAGGATTAAGCTCCAGATTCATATTCCTAACTTTAAGTAATAAATGCGTGTATCCAATAGTCTGCAAATAGAAATCTATTTAGCTAGCTTTGTTTTTTCTTGTATTTGGACAGCTGTACAGCTCTGCATGCTGCATTTCAGTTGCTTAAATAGAGACAAATACAACCAATTTGGAAAACAGATATAATTCTATTCTGCCCAGCTTTCAGCTGTTCATCCAAGAAGGTTGACTCTCTCCTGGAATTGTGTGAGTATCTATCTGCCAGACCCATAAGGACCTTTCATATACCTTAATACACCAGAAATAGCTTCCTCTGCTACAGATAAGTGGTGCCTGTCATGTCCAGGTTACACTGATCTGGCTAGCTCATCACTAACCATGGTGGGAACATAGAAACCTAACTCAGACATGAATATCTAAACTTTTTGAGTTTATCTGAGTAAATTCTGAGGACTGAGAAGATGCTGCAAGGGTCCTGAACTCACCTCCTCACTTCACATGTTTTCTGGTCTGGGCTCAGGGCCAGCTGGGAAGAGGCTCAGCTGGTGACCTTGGGTATAACTGCTGTAAAGAGAGTGGTCTTGGTAGGACCTGACTCCTTTCCCATGCAAATGTCCTGATGGGACTGCCCTGTGCTCCAACCTTGTAACACAGCAAGGCGCTGTCCATTAGACTGGATATTAGGAAAATTTTCTTCACTGAAGGGGTGATCAGGTATTTCCACTAATAAGGACTAGGTAATGACAACATACCTGCGTGTAGAGCTTCCATATATGTTCTGGTATGAATTTGTAAGACCTGTGGCATACAACTGATTGGAGAGGTGAAAAACAAAACATGGCTGGTGTGGGAGTTGTGTGCCTGGTGAATTTCTGGGAAAGGTGTGTAAAACCTATGGCTGATGTGTTCATCCAAAGTCATGGCAAATTGACAAGCTGTAAATAAAAACTTCTTCAGATGGGAAAACTAGATTACTTGAGAACAATCATACTGCATTATAGGATGGATGAATGGAATACTATGCAAAGAAAGAGCAAGCAACTAAACACTTCTCATAGCTGAGAGGATTGTCTTGATATTACAATATTAAAAAAAACTTACTGCAATAAGAATTAGTACATCTTCTCAGGGATGAAAGGAGAATGTGGCCTAACATCTGGGAGATATAAACTGATCTACCAAAGGCATCATAAGGATGTGTGAACCTTAAATTTGTCTTCTTAGTAAAATTGACATCATCTCTCAGAATGACATAACTTCAGAAATGTGCTGCCTGTCTCCTAATATTAAGACTCATGATTATTAATAGTATGGACTGATGAGAATGTCCTGGCCTTCTGACTGGAAAATAGTAATAATTATATACTATCACATGCTTAATAATACTGCCATGCAGGACTTTGAGAACATCAGGAGAATGAAAATATTGATCTTCGAGCGAGAGCTCAAGGGATAAAATTTTAGTAGGTATTCTCTAAAATCCTCATGTCTAAGAGTAAAGGGATGAATTAATCATCCTGGAGACAAACATTCAGCTATGAATGATCTCTCAGAGAGGCCTACATATTATGACCTACTTAAAACTTAGAATAGATTGTATAAATTATCCTGTATAAATAGCTGATCTAGAACTCTGCATTCCCTTTTGGCATCATTTGTCTAGTATTGCTTCTTAATAGTATATTTCACTGTAGGTTTGGTAGTGGACTTGCTAACCTCAGGTCTTTTATAGACTTGGGTTTTTTATATAGCAGATGTAACCCCTGAAGAAACTCGGCTACTTCTCTTTTCTCCCTGCTTTCTTTATAATGAATAGTTTAAAAACTAATTTTTGGGCTTAATCTCATTAGCTTTTCTCTTTTTCTTACTGGCACAAATTCATGAATTTATCATAAACAGCCCCACATGAAATATTAATCTTGAAGCAAGAAAATTGTTTCTTTGAAGGTTACATACAGTTTCAGCAGGATGATTACTTATTGTAATTTTAAAGGTTAGTTGTTCAGCATTTAAAATCTTGCTGTGCTAGTACTGTTTTAGAAATTCAGTGTAGAAAAAAATTCCTGTGAACACAGAAACTTATACTTGTTTTGTCTATTTCCAGTCTTTGAGTTAGTTTAATATATGCTTTTCTGCTGTTGGTGGGTGTGTATGATGAAATAATTTCTTATATCAGAACACTGTTGGATGGCATAATACTGATTTACATTATTTGAAGATCTGAATTATTACTTTCCTTCTTTTTTTTTTCCCCAACAACAAATATTTTTTGATACTTTATCACCAGGATACCCACATTTTCTGAAACTAAAATTCATAAACTACTACTGAGGGAAAATAAATCTAGGAAGGGGAAAGCCCTAGCAAAGAGGTAAAGAGGAATCAAGGGTTTCTGTTGTTGTTAATGATTTATAAACTCCTTTTGTCTTTAATTTGTTGTTAGTGTGCCCTTCAAGTGTTACCCCACTGCAAACTTTGCTCAGAGAAAACTGAATTAAGTCAGGATTTGTATTTCTACAAGACAAGAGAAAAAAAAAAAAAGAAATTCCAGTAAGAAAAATAATGCTCTGGTAAAGAGTACTTTAATTGCCATTTCTCCTTTATGACAGTAGAAGCTAAATTTCAATTGACTTCATATGGATGTTCTATAAAACAAAATTGAAATGGGAAAAAAATAGAAGACTTTTCCTATAGTTGAGTACGCCATCATAAGCATAAACACTTTCTAAGAGCAAACTTTCTCAGCATCCGAATCAGCAATTTGTGTTAAATAATACAGAAATAACATAAGGGTATTAGTACTACAGTAGAAACTGAATGAATCCAAAATTATTCTCTAGATTATAAAGCAGAAAGAAAATTACAAGTGTACTTCCAGTTTATAGATTTCCTGCCATTTATAGCTACTAAGCAAATATATAATTAAATTAATATGGAAGCCCATTTGCTTCTCACTACAAAAATTATTCCAGAACAAAGCTACTTGTGAATTCTTCACACCTGCAGAAGCAGATAGTATAAAATCTACAGTTAACTTTTGCAGATTCACTTCTACCTGAACTTTTGAAGACAACAGACAGGAGCCTTGGAAGGACACTGACAAACATGACCAGAACCCACCACTAGGACTTTTCAGCTGTCGTAGACTACTGTGGATTGAGTTCTGAATCAACCCTCACACACAACTGGCAGTTCCTCTCCTTAAATCCTCTGTCTAAGCACAGAAGACCCAGATGGTGTTGAGTACTACAGTCTCATCTGTGTCTTCTGACCCTAATTTACTCATTGGTGGGTTTCTGTTTTAATTAGGATAATCTGGCAAAGACTTGGTTTATGAATTGTCGCTGTGTGAAACTGATGTCAAAGATATTGGCACGTATTCCAAAGATTTTCCCTGATGACATAAATAACCATGGCCCTACATTCATACAATCCTTTGGAAATCTTTGCTGCAGTTCTAAATCTTATCTCAATATCACCAAAGTTATCACTCTCTTAAGTTTAACAAGATGAAATTTAAGAAAGCTATTTGGCAGTTTCCCATCAATTTGTTTTCAATATCTTCAAAGTTCCATCTAAAAGATGCTAGTATATTTACACATCAGCAGAACTATCCTTTCAGTAGGACCTAATATGATAGGAAATACCTACACTACAGTAGTAAATCTGCAGTTTCTTCTCACCGGCTGATCAAAATTAATACATAAAGAGTCTCTAAACAGACAAATCGAACTAGACAAACAGAAAAGCAACATTGTATCTCTGAAAGAAAAAAAGTTTTCCCCTTTGCTCTTCAATTTGAGCATATTAGGTAGCTTAGAAATATTCAATATATTACGCTTACTCATCCAAACAAACAAACGGATATCTGTAATCAAAAGTGAATGATATTATTAGCTTATCCAGGCAAGTTAATTTACTTTCTTGTATGCTTGATTTAGGCTCACTTCAGTTCTTAATCCCACAAAAGGAATTGCAAGGATATGCATTTTCTTGTCACATTTCAGTCAAAATATCTGTCTTAGGAACCATTAAAAGATCAATTGAATAATCAGAGACTTCCTTTTCTGTTAGTATTTTCCATGCCAAATGATATGCAAAATATGCTATCAGTGTTTTTAAGTATTTTACAATTTCTCTGTCTTTTCTAAGAAACATCAGTCCTGAGTGAATAAAAAAAGTGTTTTACTATAAAGACTGAAAACAACAAAGCAGAACATCACAGTTTGTGACAAGAAAATTCATTATGACACTCAGTCTCAATGCTGACTGTCTTTCCAAACCAAATCAGTCCTTTGAGACTTTATATAAAGTAGCTGCTTCACCACCTTATGAGCACACTCATAAAGAAGCCCATTCAAAATGTTTTAAATACCATCAGGCTTTTATGTGGTTCTTTTCCTTGACCATGACCATTTGCTCTGACTGCACACTTTCAATACTTTTGAAAACAGGCATCATCTGTATTAAATAGGAGTTTACCTGTCTTCAGATTTTCATTTAGATGAACAGATAAAGTGAATTAGGGAATTTCTGCACTCTACAAAAGGCTGCATAGTAGAAATCCCTGAAATGGAGTGAGAAACATGCAGAACAAGGACTAGCCTTTGATAATTAAATGCAGGCACAGTGCTGAATCTCTGCACCATACTACATGGATGTTATAGCTCAATAAACTCCTTAACAGTCTATTGCTTTACATCACCATGGATATAAGCTTTGTGACTCACAGTAATACACTTACAGGACTTAGTTATTGATAAGTGCTATAAAATATCATATAAACACTGCTCAACCATTTTAATGTCTTTATCAACACAATGTAGTAAGAAACAGGAAAGCTATATAACGGTTTTGTACCAGTTTCTCAAACCCCATAATTAAAAAAATAAATTAAAAAATCAAATCTCAAAGCAACTGAGGTTGACATTGTTAGAGGGAGGCTATATGCAGATGAATACTATACTTTTAAAAAGTCCTAGCTAATTAACAGTCTTTCAGTATATCTGAAATATTTCATTATAAGCAACTTCTAAGGTGAATCTGTATTGTCTGAAACATAGTATGCAATGAAATAAAGAACCAATTTTCCATGTTTTTTGATGAGTAATGGTATCTGCAAGAGGGGAAAAATAAAAAAGTAGTATTTGTAGCTCACATAGTCCATGCCAGATGGTCTGCTGCACACTAATTCCTTGCCTGCCAGTAAATCACACAATAATAATTACTGCCAAACAAAAAAAAAAAAAAAAAAAAAAAAATGTAATTTAGGTACTTTCGTAATGGTTTCATCTGATAGAACATTAAAAAAGTAGTAAAGATAAGAGGAATGAAAATATGTATGTGATAAAAAGTAATTTAGTTTTCATTGGACAATCTGTGGTAGGGCACTGGATCTTGACAAACATATCATCCATTAATTGTACACCACTGAAAATTTTTGTATTGTATTAAATCCTGTAATTTCATTCCTGTGTTTTCCTTAATCTTACATAATCTTTGTCTCTGTGTAAGCTATTCCTTTTACATTGAGTTCCATATGGAAATCACAGAATAAAATTGCAAACAGCCTCCTTATTAAAAAGAGAAATAAAGGAAGAATTTTCCAAAAGAAAGCATAAAAACCTGATAGCATTAGTTATGAGACAATTTGAAAAGAAACAAAATTAATTGTAAAGGATACTAAAACTGTTTTATGCACTGTTCATATACTTCAAGATTTGTTATATACTGCCATCTAAAAGGCATAGAATCATAGAATAGTTAGGGTTGGAAAGGACTTCAGGATCATCTAGCTCCAATCCCCCTGACATGGGCAGGGACACCTCACATTAAACCATGTCACCCAAAGCTCTGTCAAGGCTGGCCTCGAGGTCTCCACGCAACCTTCTCTTCTCCAGGCTGAACAGGCCCAACTTTCTCAGCCTATCTTCACACGGGAGGTGTTCCAGTCCCCTGATCATTCTCGTGGCCCTCCTCTGGACTTGTTCCAATGCTTCCATGTCCTTTCTACGTTGAGGACACCAGAACTGCACACAGTACTCCAAGTGAGGTCTCACAAGAGCTGAGTAGAGGGGCAGGATCCCCTACCTTGACCTGCTGGTCACACTGCTTTTGATGCAGCCCAGGATATGTTTGGCTTTCCGGGCTGCAAGCACAAATTGAGTGCTCATTTTCTCATTGACCAACAGCCCCAAGTCCTTCTCTGCAGGGCTGCTCTCAATCTCTTCTCTGCCCAACCAGGAGCTGTGCCTGGGATTTCTCCAATCCAGGTGTAGCACCTTGCACTTGGCATGGTTACACTTCATAAGATTGGCATCAGCCCACCTCACAAGCATGTCAAGGTCCCTCTGGATGGCATTCCTTCCCTCCAGTGTATCAACCAAACCACACAGCTTAATGTCATCGGCAAACTTGCTGAGGGCACACTCAATCCCACTGTCTGTGTCACCAACAAAGATGTTGAACAAGAGCCGTCCCAACACCGATCCCTGAGGGACACCACTCGTTACTGGTTTCCAGCTAGACATTGAGCCATTGACCACAACTCTTTGCATGCGGCCATCCACCCAGTTCTTTATCCCCCAAGTGGCCCACCTATCAAATTGATGTCTCTCCAACTTAGAGACAAGGATGTTATGTGGGACAGTATTGAATGCTCTGCACAAGCCCAGGTAGATGGCATAACTGCTCTACCTCTGTCCATCAGTTCTGTAGCCCCATCATAGAAGGCCATGAAATTGGTCAGGCAGGATTTCCCCTTAGTGAAGCCATGCTGGCTGTCACCAACCACCTTGTTTTCCATACGCCTTAGCATGCCTTTCAGGAGAATCTGCTCCAAGACTTTGCCAGGCACAGAGGTGAGGTTGACTGGTTTGTAGTTCCCCGGGTCATCCATTGCCCCTTCTTGAAAATGGGGGTTATATTTCCCTTTTTCCAGTCGTTGGGAACTTTAGATGTCCATAATTGAGTAATAACCATGATAGCTCTCATTTATTTTTGCCAATGCAACACTAATATGCAATATAAACCCTCAGGATTTGCAATCATGTAAATGTACTGAACTCTAAGTTTCAAAGGATGGGAATAACCACAGCCTCTTATAATTATTTATTTTTTGGAGGTTCTTTAACTACATACCTGCAGCTATATAGTACCAGAAAAAAAATCAAACACATTACATAGGCTTATTAATTTCTTGCCTGATGCAAATAAGAGGTTGACTTAGAACACTCATATACATGCAAATAAATTATTAGGACTATTTTAGGATTTTTGTTATCACCTAAGGAGGATGGAGTCATAGAATCTTTAATGCAAATCATATACTTGAAGACAAAAATATCTTTCACCTATTTGTAGTTTGATAAATAGAAAAAAGTGTAAAATACTGCAACTTGAAGGAGATGTATTTATCTCTCAGCAATTGCACTCCAACTGAAGTGAAATTCAGGATAAATTCTTTATCCTGTACTGTATTTCAAGCAGAAAAAATGAGGAAGCATGAAAAGGATAACAATGGAGTGGAAGATATGGGAAGGGAATAGGTACAGGGAAGACAGGTGGACGAACAGGGAACAACACAAAAAATTCTGTCCAAAAAGATGGGAAGGAATTTAGACATTAAAAGGATTAGACTTGGGGACATTTCAATGTTCAGGTGAAACATATACTCAGAATAGTTGAAGTTGGGAGGGATTCTAGATGTCATCTCGTCCAAATTGCCTGATCATGCAAAGCCATACAGAGCTCTCTGCTCAGAGCATGTTCGGATTGGTTTTTATCACCTCCAAGGAGGAGGACATCACAGCCTATCTGAGCACCCTGTGTCAGTGCTCAGTCACCCTCGTTGTAAAAAGTGTTTCGTGTGTTTCGGTTTGTGTCCGCTGCTTCTAGTCACTGGGAACTACTCCGAGCTGAACAGTCACAGCTCTCTCAGCCTTTCTTCACAGAAGAGATACTCCACTTCCTTCATCACCTTTTGTGGCCTTTCACTGGATTCTTTCCACAAGGTCCATACCTTTCTTGTATGACCAGATCAAAACCATTCAGGTGTCACCTCATTAGCTCTGAGTAAATGGACAGGATCACCTCCCTTAACATACTGGCAGTGTTTTGTCTAATGCAGCCCAGCCTACCATTAGCCTTCTTTTCTGCAAAGGCACACTACTTGTCCCTGTACAACTTGGTGTCCACCAGGACCCCTGGTCGTTTTCTGCATATCTGCTTTGCAGCTCTGTGGCCTCCAGCATGTGTTGGTGCATGGGGTTGGTCCTCCCCAGGAGCAGGACTTTGTACCTTGTTGAATTCGATGTCAGTCCTATTTCTTCAACCTGTTAAGGTCCTTCTGAATGGCGGTACGATATTCTCATGTGTCAGCCACTTCTCCCAGTTAGGTGCCACCTGAAAACTTTCTGAGGGCACACAGCCAAATCTACACATCATCCAAATAATTAGTGCAGATGTCGAATAGGACTTAACACTGATCCCTGGGTTACAACCACTAGTTATTAGCCTCCAACAAGATTTTGCACTGCTGATAAAACTGGACTAAAATAGTACATATCCACAGTGCTGTCATGGGTTTACTCCAGCCAGCATCTAAACCACCCACGCAGCAGCTCACCTAAGCCCCTTCCAATGGCATGTGGGAGATAATCAGAAGAGTAAAAAAACACAAGTTAGAAAAACAGTGAGTTGAATAAGGACAGTTTAATAGCACATAACCAAAGCAAAACAAAGAAACAAAGAATTTGCTCACCGCTTCCCACGGGCAGGCAGGTGTTTGGCCATCTCCAGGACAGCGGAGCTCCATCACAAATAACAGTTACTTT
Source organism: Psilopsiagon aymara (assembly GCA_024733675.1). NCBI lineage: Eukaryota > Metazoa > Chordata > Aves > Psittaciformes > Psittacidae > Psilopsiagon > Psilopsiagon aymara. Next base: position 10,453 of record JANRGW010007092.1, on the reverse strand, counting down.
GGAGGACAAGCACCATCACTCACCCCTTTTCTTTTCCCCACAGCTTTACACTTTGAGCATGATGCCATATGGTATGGAATATCCTTTTGGTCAGTTGGGATGTGGTCATTTGTCTTAGCTCTGTCCCCTCCCAACTTCTTGTGCACCCCCAGCCTGCTCACCAGTAGGGTGGGGTGAGAAACGGAAAAGACCTTGCTTCTGTGCAAGCGCTGCCTAGCAGTTACAAAGACATCCCTGTGTTATCAACACCATTTTCAGCACATATCCAAAACACAGACCCATATTAGCATCTATGAAGAAAATTAACGCTATCCCAGACAAAACCAGTGCAGATACTGAGATTTGTTTAAAGATACTAAAAAAAAAAAAAAAAAAAAAAAAAAGAAATTAACAAAATACAAGAAATCCAATTTCTGTAGAAATATCTGATTTTTATGTGTAGGTACTGTCTGAGAAAATAAATGTGAAAAATGCCCTGATCACTCCAGCAGTTTTTCATATTTACCAGTCATTCAGATCTGCAAAACCCACAGACAATGCCACTACCACTTATTGCATTCTAGGGAAAACTCAACTTTTTTTAAAATAGTCATATGAAAAGTAGAGATTATACCAATTTTTCTTGTCTTAAGTGAAGAACTGAATAATGATTAACCCGGACAGGTGTTCAGAATGGAAGGGGAAGAATACTGCAGTTCTGACTTAAAATTAAATGGCAGGGGGTTTTTCTTCCATACAAAAGTATAAACATTTATGTTTATGCCTTTGAAAGAAAAATCAGCCACATTTGCTCACCTCTGCTTTGAAAGGGCACATCATAAGAAACTCATCTTTGTATGTAATGGGAGAACTCAGAGCTGAAAGTAACATTATTGCTGGTACTGTAATCTCGTGCTATCGACTGCAAAATATATACAATCCCAGCTGTAGCTTTCTTAAACAGAAGAGAAGATAAGGCTGTGCAAGGATTATTGAACTGGAACTCTATTTTGGTAGTTGTAGCTCCACTTATAGGAAATATTCAGCACATTTTCTAAATAATTGTTTGACAGTAAACATACAGGTCTCGATGCAAATATGCCTGGAGATTAAGGATTTTCTTTTTTTACTGCAGTCCCCTGACTTTTATTCCTTATAACATCATACTTGAATGAGAATTCAATTGTGAAGTAATAAAATACTTCTTAAATAGTAGAAGAAGATGCAAGATAGAATCAATCTGAAATAGTATGCCAGATGTTGTGGTAAAATTGGAACTTTTTAATATCTATCATCATCATTTGAATTCTCATATGAATCACTCAAGGTAACCATTATTCAGTTCTTCCCTTGAGAGAAGTCAAATTTGTGTAGTCTCCATGTTTCACATGACTATTTTGAAACAAGTTGAGTTTACCCTAGAGTGCAACAAGTGATAGTGGCACTGACTGGATTTTGCAGTTCTGAATGACTTCAGTAAACATGAAAATCTGGAGTGATCAAGGCATTTTTCACATTTATTTTCTTAGACAGTACTTACACATAGAAATCAGAAAGGCTCACAGAAACTACCATTTTTATTTTTTGTATTATTTCTAAAAAATTCTGAACATTGTAAGAATGTACCATTTTGTCTTTTACGAAAAATTTTCTTTCAATATGTTATCCATCCACATTTTAAGAATAGAAAAATAAGATTCACATGTAAGCATAAAGATTTTCAACTGTCCAAAAGGCCACATTTTTATCGCTGCATAAATCACAGAAGATGGTGATAGTTTCCAAGTCTGCGTAAAGCTGAGATTCTTTTTTTACATTTTTTGTTTATATAGAAAGAGAAAAAAAGATATCAGCAGTATCACTGGTTGATACTTTCAACTATTTTTATTTATTTCTATAAGGTTATCAATCCATGTACGGTGTAGTTTGCCTTTATAGTAACAAACAGGGAAAGTAGGAGGAATCAAGGAAATCACAAAACCACACAGTTCATCGCAGATGCATTGTAAAATTGGTCATCTGCCCTGGCTCCTGCTCACCCTTTTTCTTCATCCCTCTGTCTATAGCTGAAATGGTGCCAGGGACATCATTACGCTGCTCTAGGAAGGCAGAGAAGTTTGGCAGGAGCTAGAAGCAGAGTCACTTTGCCCTCTCAGTTGCTCTTCACTTTCCTGATGCTGTGATCTATTTATAGTGCCAGGCAGCACTATAGACATTCTCTAAAAGACAATTTTCTGTAAGACAAATGGGCCTAGCTCCCTGATGCTATGGTCCCCATCAAGAGGTAAAATCCCTCAAGGGGCAGGTCCTGAACATCCCAAGAGAACAGTTGAAAGGGGAAGCATTAACTAGAGAGAAACAGATTCGTTCTGGCTTAATGACTATTCCTAAAAGCATCACCATTGCAATGCATCCACAAAGTTCAAGAAGCTTATGAAGCCTGAGCTCAGTGTAATGCAAAATACCAAAAATGGTGGCAACAAAACTCAAATGTCTTCTATCACTCTTTGCTACTACTGAAATATCACACTGGATATAATACAGTTTGCAAATCAATCTAATATATTTCTGCACAGCACACTTACCTCTTATTTATGTGCAGTCATTTAGGGCTGCCTATACTAATCAAGAAAGTGGGTGGTTTTTTACCCCTTTATACTGGTATGACTAAACCTAAGAGAGGAATCTGACTCAGGTTGCACATTTAAGAACCTTGAGCTTAATAGCAATCTTATTCCACTTATGCATAGACAAACCAGTTCCCAAAAGTATTTCTAATCCAGACTGGAAACTGACATATAAGCAACAGAATACTGAAGGCATTCATCATGGAATCTTATGCACCATGTATTATGTGACTAGTATTGTTCCGAAGCTAAAAAACACTTCCTCTGGTAAAGATTTAACTTCACCCACACAGGTTTGTTTTGGTTTATTTTTGTTTGTTTTCTTTTAAAAATCATGTATCCACAGAACAGTAAATGCTTTTAGGACAGCATTCAGGAGAGGAAAAAAAGATTGATCTGAAAAAATATCAATGTACAGTGTGATGCAGCAACCTAGGGCAATGTCACACTGCTTTAAAGGAACTTCTTTCTACCATCCCCCAAGTAAGATGTAAGAACCAGTAAATTATTTTAGTCATGTGGTGTATGCCTGACCTAAAAAGTAACCCACAATCAATGAAAATGAGCAAATTTGGTCACTCAGAATGCTTCACTCTAGGGTTTCATTTTTTATAGGGTTTTCTTAGGTTGGTCTAGTTTATTTGCTTGTTTAGTTGGTTGGTTAGTTTCTGGTTCGTTTAGGTCACACTAACTGGCTCTTTGTTAGACAAAGCACCAATCTTAAGGATAGTTAACTTTCAGGATTGCTCCCAAAACATAGCACAAATAAATTTGCTCTGAATGATCTGTTTGAAGGTAGGAAGGCTTTTGAGAGGGATCTGAACAGGTTGCATTATGAGGCCAATTGCATGAGGTTTCATAAGACGAGTGGATATATCTGAGTAGTAATGAGGTGAATCACTGACCAGTATGTCACCATGAGAACCATGTGGGACAGAAGTCCTAAACACAAGAGAGCGATTATCTTCACACAAAATTGATCCTATATACATCTCTGCAGGCATATGATCTGACCAGCTCTCTCCCCTTCAAGTAGTGAGCTTTTTTGAAAGAGGTACAGGTCAGTATGGAGAGGCAAAGACAGTTCACATGAGGATTGTAAGAATTCCATATTTTTTAGTTTGGCTATTCCTAGGGTAAGGTAAAAGATACCAGTTAGTGAAATCTTGTGACAAAAGTAGTGAAACTTGCTCTAGATAGGTAATCTTATGCACTTGTACTCTGGTTATGCATGGGCTGGTGGGCTGAAATCTTCTGAGTCATGACAGCTGGAGTAACTTACCAGGTTCAAGGGGAAGCATGCAGTGATGATCCACCTGACAATGATGACACAAAAATGCAGACTTGTACTTCCAGGTTTCCTACCTCACAGTAAATTGCCTAGATTCACCATCAGGGGAGACAGCTCACAGGCAGATGAGTAGTGAGTATATCTTGGGAGTTGTGTTAAAGAGCTTTTCCAATAAGTAGGTAGGAATACTTATGAGAAACAGTCCTTGCCAAAGCCTGTGAGAAGTAAATGACCATCATGTTTTAAGAATTTATGTATACGGACATAGTGTATGCCATGCCACTTTATTCCAGGGCTGTGGAATAGCTCACTCACTTGATTGCTGTCACAGACTTCTTTTTCGCACATACCCAAAGGGGTGTCTAAGACAGGCTAATAAGCTTTCTGATGTAGTGTTATGGATAAACAAAGGGATCTCAAACATACCAACTGATGGTTTTGTTCAACATTCTTGTTTCTCTGCAGCTTCAGACCAGCACCTTCAGTTTTTTACCATTACTCTTACCATTTGTTTTTCAATCTGAATCTGAAAATTTAATCTTAATTGTATTAAAAAGGCTTTATTAAAACTTTAATCAGTCTGGCGATAGCACACAAAAGCAAAGTTTCAGATGTAAAATAAAATTATCGAAAATTTTCCAGGTGAACCTCGGTGATTTAGAGTCACTGAAGTAGTTGCCAGAATGGAAAAGATTGTCTTTCTGAATAGATTAAATCTCTGATAAATTTCCACTTAGTTAAAAGACCAATCAGTCAATTGAGAGAGCCTCTTAAGTTTTATCAACTTGTTTGAGAATGAACTCTGGCTGCAGTGGGAGATACTGGCAGACAACAATGTATCCTGTTTGCTAAGCTATTTTTTCACAGCTGGAGCTTATGGCTCAATAAAGCATGAGGAGTGGAAAGAGGCAGGACTGCAATTCATCACAGGCAGATGATAATAGGAAGCAAGTTACCAGTGAAGATATACACAAAAGGAGAATGATTTTATCCCAAGCCAGTATTTGCTAGAATTTTTATTTATTCATGCATTCATTGCTCGTGGGAAAACATTGAAAAATAGTCTTCACAAATTTGTGTTCTCTTCCAGGCAGAGAGAAATCTTTTCCTCTCTCTCTTTCTTAGTAATCAAATAAAAAGCATAGATCACTGGGCAGTAATCCAAATGTAGAACAAAAGATGCTTAAAAAGTCATGTTCTAAAACTGATTGCGTGGGATATTTGTGCTTTAAAGGGAATTTAAAAAAAAAAAAAAAAGTAGCCAGAAGTCATAATGCTGGTTTACGAACAGTTGTTGTAAGACACATGAAGAAATCAGCTATAGCCACAGAAAAGCCCCACTCAGTTTCTTTAGTCACCAGATCTGGAATGAAGATCTAAATCTTCAGTCCTTGAGATAATGAGGGCAGGCAGAGAGAGCAGAAGAAATGTATTGGTAGATGTATTAGGACTTATGATGAATTAATTCACAGTTTATGGGTCAGGATTAGAGAGCAGACCCAAGCTGGCAATGTGGCAGGCATCTGCTATAGGTTGCCTGATCAGGAAGAAGTGAATGAGGTCTTCTTCATAAAGCTGGAAGAAGCTCCATATTTACAGTTTTTCATGGAGAACTTGAACTACCTGATACCAGCCTTCAGGAATCCCAAGCTGCTGACCCCTGTGGGAAAGCCTGGATTGAGGAATACTGGCCCTCAGCAGAGGAGTGTCAAGTTAGCAAACTTAAATAAGTGGACATATGCAGGTTTGTGGGACCTGATGGGATATACCCACAAGTGCTGAGAGAACTGACTTGATATCATTGCAAGGCCACTCCTGATTATGTTTGAAAGATCATAGTGACTGGGGTAGGTTTCTGAGGACTGGAAAAAAGCAAATGTCCATCCAGTATTCAAGGAGGACCCACAGAATTACCCACCAGACAACCTCACCTCAGTCTCTGGGAAAGCAACAGAGGAAATCTTTCTGGAAGCCATTTCCATACACATGGAGTGCAAGAAGGTGATCAGCAGAAGTCAGAGAAGAGAAAATCATGCCCGACTGACCTTCTGTGACAAAATAGCTCAGTGGATGAAGGAAGAACGGTGTGTGTTAATTTTTACTTTAGCACAGCCACATTGAAAAACTGAATATAGACTAGGTAAGTGGATAAGTGAAGTGGAAGTCCAGCAATGGACCACAAAGATGATTAAGCGATTTGAGCAACTGTCATAATGGAAGATGCTGAGAAAGCTGAAACTGTTCAGCCTGGAGAAGGTTCAGGGTGAACTTATCACTGTATATAAGTACCTGATAAGGGACACTAAGGAAGACAGAAGAGAGAAGATGAACTAAAGAGGTTGTATCTGGTGATAGGACAAGAGGTGATGGGCACAAATTCTACTTCAACGTAAGAAAAACCTCTTTTTACTCTGATCAGTGAAATGCTGGAAATGGTTGCTGTCCTGGGTTCAGCTGTAACAGTTGTTTTTCTCCTTGGTAGCTGGTGCAGTGCTCTGTTTCAGCTTTTGCCTGAGAACAGCGCTGATGACACACCAATGTTTTCAGTTGTTGCTAGCAATGTTTACTTAAGGGTCAAAGACTTTTCAGTCTCTCATGCTTGGCCGGTGAAGAGGAGCACAAGAAGCCGGGAAGAAGCAGAGGCAGGACACCTGATCCAAACTATCCAAAGGGGCATTCCATACCACAGCACATCATGCCCAGTATATAAACTGTGGGGGGCTACCTGGAAGGCCCAGGTCACTGCTTGGGTCGGGCTGGGCATTAGTCGGCGGGTGGTGAAAAATTGCATTGTGCACCACTTGTGTTTATTGTTGGTTTGTTTTTTTTTTTTTGTTCCTTTCCCTTTTAGCTTTATATTCTCTCCCCTTGTTATTTCCATTATCATCATTATTGTTAGTGGCAGTAGTTTTGTGTTATATCTTAGCTACTGGACTGTTCTTATCTCAACCTGTGGGATTTACATCCTTTTGATTCTCCTCCCCATCCCTCTGGGAGCAGAGCGAATGAGTGAGTGGCTGCATGGTTCTGAGTTACCAAATGGCCTTAAAACATGACATCAGCATAGCTGTGCAATCTGACTGAAGGACTAGTTTCTACACACAGTGTGTAGGTAGGTTATGTGAAACAGTATCTTATAGCACATACATGTGGGAAGAGAAACAGAGTTTGAGAAACAAAATTGGAAAATCCTATACAGAAAAACAGTAATTGTGAAATGTAGATAAGGGACGCTCAGAAGAAAGATATGCAACGTACCATGATCAAGGTGAAAAGCAATTCCAGAGGAGCAAGGAAGCCCTTGGTTTAAGAAAAAGACCTGTAGACCAGTGGGATTTCAATTTCCTTGACAAATCAACCAAGGATATCCATTCTGCGATCACTAAAATAGCATTTATGAACTTCAGGGTGGAATAAGACTACTTTACTTTTCAATGAATGACAGGATCAGGGGCAAATGGAGAAATGATCTTAGGAAATGAACCCAGTGTAATAAACTGCTAGGAGATGGTAAATATTTAAGGTCTGCTGATCTCATAAAGTCTAAAATACTCTGGAAATTATGGTGCATATAAAAAGCTGGAGATTGCTAAGTACACTGGACAACATAAAGAAGTCTAAAGAAAATGAAGCTTTACTCTTAAATGGTTAAATTTGAATTCATTACTATCAAAATTTAATGTGGGAAATTTTATTACCCAAGAAATATTTGGAAGAGATTGTAGTCGATGTTTGCAATAAAAATGTATCCTGTCCAGAATGCTGAATAAATATAGATTTCAAGACACTGGAATAGAGGAGCAGACAGAAATAATAGATACAGGTTGTTGCAGTTTGATTTTTTTTTTTTCCTCATGCACATACTCAGTGCACATTATTCCAGATGTGCTGGTGATATTCTGACCAAAGACTTTTTGGTCCCGCATACTCTGCCAGTGAGAAGGGGCACAAGAAGCCAAGAAGCAGCAGAGACAGGACACCTGACCTGAACTAGCCAAAGGGCTATTCCATACCACAGTACCTCATGCCGAGTGTATAAACTGGGGGGAGTCACCCAAAAGGCCCAGATCACTGCTTCATTTGGGCTGGGTATTGATTAGCAAGTGGTGAGCAATTGCATTGTGCATCACTTGTGTTTATTTTTGTTTGGCTTTTTTCCCCTTCCTTTTTCTCTCTCCTTCTTATTTCCCTTATCATCATTATTGTTAGCGGCAGTAGTAGTAGTTTTGTATTGTGCCTTATCTCAACCTGCAGGATTTACATTCTTTTGATTCTGCCCCCCATCCCTCTGGAAGACAAGGGGAAGAAGGGGAAGAGTGAGTGAGTAGCTGCTTTGTTCTGAGTTACTGGCTGGGCTTAAATCACAGCGGTTGCTAATGTTTTTTTGATTACGATCAGAAGGGAAATTGTTCATTATTCACAGACCCACAGAGCAAAATATTTATACTTTACCTGAACTAACAAGTCTCCAACTTCCATCTAGTAATGAATCAATGCAATTTTTTATTTTCATAACCATGCTGACTGCTACTTTCTTTGTGCTCCTTTTCCTCACCTTATTGAATTTATGCAATATGATTAGTACAGCATTTGGAATTTATAGCTCTTGATTCATACAGGTTGTGATAGCCTTCTCTTTCCCTATTAGAGTTTGTATCTATGACTTTTTAATAGCAGTTATCTTGATCCTCTCCTGGGACGTACCAGGTAACTGTAACTCCTATTGCTTTCAATTAAAGGTGCTGTTACTGCAGGTGTACATAATGATTTAGAAGAAACAATGCTTTCTCTTTTACATTCCAGACTTTACATTTATTTGCTGAAAATGTAACCCAGGATTTAGAAATACAGCATTTTTAGAAGTAAGTTTCTTGATATGCAGTTTGTGGGAATTTATGCCATGATGTTACTTTGTGTTTTGCGTGTTTAATCTTGTTCTATATATTGTGGTGAACATCGAAAGAACATCTAGAAGATATACTAGAGGAGCATTTTCTCAGATCTTTCCTAGCATCTAAGAGTTGTTTCTCCATTATTTACGTTATTCACAAAATATTTACAGAGTCACCCAAGAACATTGCCAGTGTGCATTTTGGAGTCTTACGCACATGGCACACAGCTCATTCTTTTGCTCTTACCTGCACTTGCAGTCTCTGGAGGCAGCATTTGCATTTTCTTGAGGCCCTGCTTCCAATACATGCCTCCTATACATATGAATTGGTTTGGAAATGAGAGGGAAAACAAAGAAACTCAGCTGTGGTAAAGGCATGGGGCCAGGTAAGAGTCATCAGTGGAACTTCATGACTCCTAGAGGCTCTACGCTTTGCCGACCCACCCTACACACTCATGATTTGTGGAGGCTGATACTGTTTGTGTAAGTAATAAACACCTAGCATTACAAAGTATAGGTTGTAGTTGCTTTCTCTTACTTTGTGTTCATGAGGTTACTCCTGATTTATATGGAATAACAGAATATGTAGTTCTGAATAACTTGGTTGGAATCAAGCAAGAAAATCTTCAGAAGGCCATAGTGTGGAAAAACCTGCACAGTACTGGTGTGCTTACACATTAGCTGAAATGCACCAGTGTAGTACAAGTAGAATTGCATTCCTCTTTCCACTGGCTTCACTTGTATCAGGCTTTGTAAAAAAACTTTCATCTCTCCCATTAAATCATATTTTTCACCTTGACAGTGCTCTCTGATTTCCTGAGAATATTTTTATTATTTTGTTAAGAAAATTATCTTTTCCATGGTTGTTTTGTATAAAATGAAAGGTTTAGAAAGAGATATTTTTAGTTTTGAGAAAGCCTTAATCTTTTCCTCATGATTTATCATCTTTAATGTTATTTTATAAATTTATCATTTTCAATGGTTAGATTCTTTAGAAGATTTTTTAATCTGTCTGTTTTCTGCTCCCAGTCAAATTCAATGAACGTAACAGAGCAAACTTGAGGTTTTTCTGGAACAGCTAGAACGTGAAGCCAACATTGTCTCTATGGGACCAGGCAAATTCAAATGCATACACAGGTGCATCTACTTCATTGTTCTTTTATCAAAATCTTCTTTCTTCACCATTATTTGAGTTTCTTTTCCTGAAATTCTCTCATGAGGCTCATGTGCTGCTCTCTGCACGAGATCTCTGCTAGGAGGCACAGGATTTTGTTGATGCTGATTTTGATACCATGAGCATCCATTTCCTAGATATCCCTCCTCTCCCGGCACAGGGGGAGAAAATACAGATTTCAAGACAGAAGAAAGGGCAGCGAGTCACATTTACCAAGTATGTGTTTATTTTTTGAATAAAATCAGAATTGCACATTTCGTAAGTATGAGAGTATTCATAAAGCACACAGTTCTTTGCATATTTCAGTCATCCCAGCACATTGTATCTGAAAATGACCACCTAGAGGGCATCATGGTCAATTTGGATGCTCTGGATCATGCATTCAAGTTTGCTCCAAGAGAGAGATAATATCCGTAGGGATGAGGGAACATGCTTCAAATCCCCTTCAGCTGCCCCTGTCTTGCTGCTCCTTCCTGGAGTAAGGGCATGGG
>JANRGW010007090.1:0-10067 GCA_024733675.1 Psilopsiagon aymara | reverse complement strand
AAGGGAGGCTTCTGCTATGTCTCACAGATAAAAGAATAAAAGGAACATCTGCAGTTTGCGACTTCACAAAACTTCCCTTCAAGGTCCTTGTATCCAGGAGCACCTGCAGCTTGTATCTTCACAAACTCCACCAAGGTCTTTGTATTCAAGAGGCTCTAACGTTTTACAGCAATTTTTAAAGAGATACCTACAACCATGGCTCTAAAACAGCAAGAAGACAAGGCATACATATATACCACAGATTTCGGTCATACAAGGAATAAGTTACTTAATTCCATATTCATATTTTAATTGACACGGATCACATTTTCATATCTCACATTTAGGTTGCTGACTATCAAATCTCACCAATCTATGATCAAAACCAAGAATTCTGTTTACTGTCACATGAACCACACTGAGATTGATAGAGTCCATCAGAATCTGACAGGCTCTGAAATGAGAAACATTAGAAACTACAACCAGAAAAATCTAGCAAAGCACTAGGCAAACAACAACAAAAAACGTACAAGGCATGGTCTGAATTATATAAACCAGCTTGCCTTTACTGTTTGACTGCTTCATCTTTGATTTCAGCATGTATGGTGTTCACAGGTAGTACTAGGAGATCTAGGAGGTACTCCATGCAGCTTACCTTGGGTGACTGCAAGATGTAAATGTGCTTCAGCTGATGGTTCATCTGCTGCAATCTGGCCACTTCAGGTGTCTACTGTTGTGTTGATTGTGTGGCTCGTTCTTCTTTTACCCATGTTCATAAGTTGAATTCTTGTCAGCACATGCGGCAATTTTCATTCTGAGAGTCCAGGGAGGAAATTACAAAAACTACACATCTCAGATTATAAGACTAAAGTTTCACCTTTTATCTCTATGCCAGCTATTACCTGCTTCCTAAAATTGCTCATATGCATCTTTCTTGATAGCTAATGCCATTATAAACAGTAGCAAAAATGAAGAAGCAGCAAAACAAAGGTGATGCATTTATTGATCTTAACATGCTGTTAAGCAAGTCTTTATTTGTTCTACAAACCTCCAGTCAAGTGCAGTCTGTTAAAATATTGTCCTGAAGAACTCAATGTGGCCCCTAGTCTTTGATTTCAGCTAAGACTGTATAAAAAGCATTAATTGTTCTCTCACTGAACTCTATGAGTTCTATTATTAATTTCCGCTGAGTTAAGGTCATATTGGAGGGAAAACGACCTTGTCAATTTGGTCATGAGACAAAGTAGAAAACTAGTCACAAATCAGAACAGGTATTGCTCTAACATTTTATCTGACATTATTCAGTGCCACTTATGCTTTACCTTGTGATGAAACAGTTCCAAGGTTGCTTTCCCAGGGCAGCCCTACTAGCTGCCTCTAATGTAGTTGTACCATTCCTCATAGTCATATATTTTTACATGGAGTGATAGAGTGCTTTTTGAGCATACTGTCTCACAGGTACTGAGTTAAGAGTTGACGTTACTTTCTCCAGGCAAAATGCATAAAATTATGAATGTAATTCTGAAGGCAAAAGTTCTCTCAGGATTCTGGAGAAGACAGAGGAAGAAGCCAATGCACAATAGCCATGATAATGCATTTCTCAGAGCATGCAATGATGACAGCTTTCCAAATGGTGTCAGATAGAGAAAGTCAGTGTCATCAATAGGCACACAATAAAGTGTTTGGTGTCATCAGAGAGATTCAGGTGAAGCTTATGGGAGAGCACAATGGAAAAGACGCAGAGAGCTGGCCTAACAAAGAGAAAGAAGGGACACAATTACCAATAAAGCAGATGGATAAAAGGACTGTGTTTTTGTTGAAGAACAACACAAAACTAGAGAGTTAAAATTAAAGCTAATAGGGAAAAGACCTCTGATAGAGAAGTCAAATCCTAAAGGCTTCTATGTACTCAAATATCATACTAGTGAGAGTAAGGGTACCAGAAGTAACTATTTTTAATTCCCTAATATGCAGACTTCAGATTAAAACCAGAGGTATCTTATTAGAGAAGGCAGTTTCATTTATGAAAAAGCTACTACTATGTTAAGATGGAATATTGTTACTAAAATGTCTAAATTATTGGAGATTTCATTTTAATTACATGCAGAAAGAAAAATAATAATCTGCCTCAAAAAACATGTGAGTGGCAGAGGCATAGAAAGCAGATGGCAATAGCAGCCTACTACTACAAATTTGTATAGGCTCACAGATTCCTGGCTTTGTTAAAAGGAATAACAAAATACTAACATCATTAATGTTGGATTTCCGAAGTGATAATATTTACCCAGATTTTCAGTACAAGGAGAGTCTGCTCAGATAAAACCTAATTTTCTTATGAAATCATGGAGGTGAGAGGTATAAAATAAATGGAAACAACAAAAATCACCACATTAAAAACACCATAGCTTTTACTAGACACAGACTTTTGTGTGATTTAACTCTCACTTGTATGAATATCAAGAGAGAAATCTACGTTAGTACATGAAAACAGTAGAACTAACTGTTAATAATAATATTCATGGCTTTATCACAGGACTATAAGGAATAACAAATGGCTTTTGTAGGTGATTATTAGTGCACAGCTGATGCATTTAGGAATCTTACATTGTCATTACAACTATACTCCAGAACCATGAACACTGTTTTGATATTTAAGACTGAAAAAAAGAGTTATAAAAGAGTATTTCTTTCGTTATAAGAGTGGTGTTGCTTAATCTTAGCTATGATCTTTCTGAAATATTCAGTGCATTTTGTAAACCAGCATATGTCAAGCTACTCTCCAGAAGCCACCTCCACAAAGAGTACTTCCAGATCAAGTTTACTCTAATTGGTGCAATTTTGAAAAAGCCCAAGATACTGAGTGTGAAGACAGGTAATGTCACTTCTCATCTTGAGAGTTCTTTGATACTCATTCAACTGCATGGCTTTAAAAAGTCAGTATTTTAACTATTAATGAAGCACAAGCTTTGCAAAATAGAAAACCTATTTTGTAATCAAAACCCCACAGACAACAGCATAATTTTGTAGCAATCACTGTACTTTTCTTTAACTAGAAATAATATTAGTTCCTTTTATTATAATCTTGCTGTCACATATAATTCTGTTAATGATGAGAGTCAGATGCCCACATTCCGCCTGAAAATAGAGATGTCCTCACCTTAAGCTTTTATTCTTTGGCCAGCTCTGGCATGAGCAGCGGTGGTGTTGTCCGCTGTTAGAAAAGCCTGATGTTGCAAATTCTGTGCAAATAGCCACTGCCTGTGGTGTTCAGCCTGTTTTCACAGCTTTTCTGGAGTAAAAGACCTGGGATGCATCAGGCATGCTACTTCTAGGATCAGTAGCACTCAAAAGTAACACTGCCTGGCACTCTGTATTTCCCATAGCCGGCCACAAGCATTACCCAAGAACCACACAACTATGAAATGGGGGGGGTCACAGCAAGATAGAGTTGATATTCGAAGCAGGTTAAAGTCAGAACTGTATGTGATTCAAGCTAAGCTTTCCATTTTACCACATCTCCCATAAAGACAGGGAAATTAATTCAAGATCTTTTAGTTAGAATGTAGACTACAATTATTTGATTAAAATTACAATTATTTCCTAAGCATAGCAATAAGAATGGAAATTAACATAGTGGGAAGCAGTTTAACACATTAAAATAAGAATTTAAAAAAAAACCCAGACAGCTGTGCAAGTAAAGAGACAGTAAAAACTGGCTATAACGAAAGTAAAATGAAAACATAATTGAGTTTCAGGAAGTCTGAATGTGACTTATTACAGGAAGTTTGACATTGGAACATGTGTTTCCATTTAACAATCAGCATCCATAATGCACACAACCATTTAAGCTCATACCCTTTTAAGAAAAGAATCACGTTCTCAATTTAAAATTAGCTAAACTATGTGGAGACTCCATTTTGCAGTTTTGCCTTCAGAACTGGGTGGGGTGAAAAAAATCAGGCATAGGTTTCTTGATTTTCAGAGATGCATTTAGTTCCAGGGGATGCCTTTGTAAAACATCAGCCGGTGGGAATGTGATAAACCAAGATAAGGACTTACATTAGGAAAAGGTGGTTGTAATATTTAGAGACCGTTGATAAAAAGCTAACAAGAGCTATAGATAAAAACAACTTAAATGCCTCTGTGCAGAAGGACCTTTTCATTCAGAATTATTTTCTTTTTTTTTTTTTTGTCTGACAGAAAAAGATCCATACTTTTTGAAATGCAGCGTGTTTTTTTTTTTTTATTACAAAGTCATATTTTTTTTTTAAGCATAAAGAACAGAAAGCTACATTTTTACTACTTTAAAGAAACATTACAATCTCCCTTTCCCACAAAGCTTTCCTGTATCTGCAGGGCACAACTTAAAAATTGCATATATGTTTTCTTCTTCTGAGAAAATTTGTCAGAAAGAAGATGTGCTCGTGTCTTTCCTCTTCATATTTAAAATCACAAAATCATAGAATGGTTTGGGTTGGAAAGGACCTTAAAGTCATCTAATTCCAACCCCCCTTTCATGGGGAGGGATGTCTCGCACTAGACCATGTTACCCAAGGCTTTGTCCAACCTGACATCGAACACTGCCCGGGATGGAGCATTTACCACTTATTTATCATTGCACTTTCATGATATCCTGACATCACATCTAGTGTAACAACCACAACTACCTTCCCACGGAACATCTGACCAAAGAGAGAGGTATACCAGCACAGTGGAAAAAACCACTGTGCAAAAAATTCCCTGCCAGAAAAGATTTAAAAAATGTATTTCTGTTGTGTATAATTCAAGGTACGCCAATGTGCACAGTCCATTTAAAGAACACAATTCTGGATGCTAAATGTCATCACACATTTGAAATATTTTTTTTTTTTAAAGATACAGAATTTCTATTTAAGAGGTAATTTAATTCAACATGAAAAGACCTTCTTGAAAAATAGGATGTACATAAGGAGATCTGACAGATTTGTGACAAACATGTAGTAAAGAATGTTTTTTTCAGGTTTTGTTAAAACATGAGCACTCTGAAGTATTGGAATAAAAATTAAATTGGTCAGAAAGACAGAAATTTGTGAAGCTCATCAACTACAGTACCTTGTCAGAGCACAAGTTCATGAATATCCTTATCTATAACAAAAATAATGGAAAACTGGTTTATGTCTATCACAGTGGCATTAGAACACTGTTGCAGTGATAGCAACATCACTACTGAAGAATAAACTCCTAAACCCAGTGCTTTTCATAGCTTCATGACACTTGGCAGAATAAAAGAACAAGTATCACGTGAAAGATGTCAATCCTTTACTTCTTGAGTGCATAGATGCAATGATGACAGAACTGAATAAAGAAAGCAGAAGGATGTTATACAGCTAATTTTAAATCTCTTCTAGTCTGTAAGGTAACAGAACATAGCACTGTAAGAAAAAGAAGCAGAGTTTGTTATAAAAGTAACTGTCACATGTGAACTATCTGAAGTATGGCATCGAACCTGACACAGAACTTCAGTCAGCAATGTGGTAGCTCTTGGGAGAAAATGTGCATTATTTTTCCTTTTCTCCAAGTCAGGTTTTCATCTAACGAGTACTTAAAATCTTAAGAATACAAGTCACATGCATAACGCATCAGTGTACAAGTGTAATTCTGATGTTCTCTAGAACCACTGAATACAACTACTCATGTGTGTTAGTACTTCAAGATTCTCCAATTCTGGATAGTTTGGGAGTATCTCCCCCTTTCTGTCCTCTTACATGGTCTTAAAATCCCATTTGAATCCAGACCTTAGCTACTGAAATGAGAAACTGATTCTCAAAACCTTGAGACAGAAAAATCTCTATGGTGAAGAACTCATCACATACAAAGGCACTTAGGTCTTGGTCTCAAGTGCTGGTCTCAAGTGCTAAGCAGCAAAGTACTTAGTTTATGCACAAAGTCAGAAGCCTCAGAGGAGTACTGCTTGCCTTATCTTTTCTCCATCTGTTAGTTTTCATACAGCATGTGGAAGACTGATATTTAGTTCTGTTTTCTGGATGGTAAAATTCAAAGCCATATTACTCATCTCTTGAAAGAGAGATTTAAATAGCTCTCTATAGCAGGATATTTTGAAGCTCAGACACCACTCAGACTAAATTCCACTTAACTCCTGCTATAGTATCTCAGTACTTTAAGGTCTCTCTTAATATATACTGAAGATCAAAGCCTTCATTACCTAACACAGTGATGCATTATTATAAATATTTTCATTTATTCTTATGAAGTCAGTTTGATATCATAGTTAATATCAGTTTGTGATAAACAATATAGGACTGTCTTTTAAATAGATGCGCATACATTTGTGCCACTGTTCAAATTTTACTCACATAATAAAAGCTCCTTAGAACATCCACAGTGTAACTGTCACAAATAAGCAACTATTTAATGAGGAGTTCTTACTAGTTTTTACTAGTCAATAAGTTTTTACTGAGCAGTTTGATTTGTTAATGAATAAAAGTGGTTCTCAGTGTGAGTAAAGATTTTTGTTTCAGCTCTATGGCTTAATTTTGCTATCCTGATATGAACCTGATCAAAAATAATTGCTATTAATTGAAAGGAAAAAGACTGGTTTTATAATGTCAACAACCTTGGTGGTTTTAGATTTTAAACACTTCTTTTACAAAGACATGATGAGACAGGTACCAAGACTACAGAAAGATTGTGGGAGATGTGATAGCCCATCAAAGCTTATGGAAAAAAGATTCCCAACAGGTTTAAAAAAAACCTCAAACTGTACTGGGAAGAAATACAGAGAGAGATGCAAGAAAATATAGCACACCAGATTAGCTCGAGTTCCCTTTTTTTTTCCTCAAGCCCCAGGAAAAGATAGGCTATTCTATGAATAATTTTTACAAACTCAATTCTAATGAATACAAAGCCAGAGAGCTAAGTAAGAAAGCATGTGTTTTCAGATTACAAAAAAAAAAAAAAAAAAAAAGAAAGCACATAAAATCTCAGTAGTAGAATCAAGCTATCTGAATATATTGAAGGTAACCTGATGTTAGGCGATTATTCAGCATACTTACCTAGCTATAATGCACTGTTCAATTAATACATCCATTTTTTATTGAAGACCTTAGTTTTTAATTAAATTGCTTTAAATAAAAGAGTCATTCATCAGTAAATCTGATTTATATATTGGAACTTAATTTTAAATTAAAATAAAATATTAACTAAATGAAGTAATGTCTTGATAAGAATTGCTCTTTAAACCCTAGTTCTTTCATATGTTTATATATATATGTATACACTTATAAATTTTACACATACATTTAAAAATATGATTTCAGCACCACAAATGAAAGCGCAGAAAAGAAGCATTTACTGACTAATTAGATAAATTTTTTAACTGCATCCAGTTAAGTGATTTGAATTCTTGCACATTTGTTATTCTTTCATATTAATACTCTTACCAGATTTCAGTCGGTTCCGATGTGCCTTCACTGAGTTTTGTTGTATTTGATATATCAGTGATTCCTCCCTTACAGTGAAATGAATTTGGTTTTACTTTCTGAATTTCATCATATTCTCCTTATACACCCGATACTTTCAAGCCTTTGAAATAATTATTTTTCAGCTTTAGCTCCTAGATACTTAGAAAGTGAATCCTGTATCACTGTGCTTCATCAGCTTCAAAATAGTGCCTCTTTCAGACTGCCTCACATAACATCACATTTAGAGGCAAGTAAGGTTTATAGACTTGAACCTGGGGATATCTTCTTCCTGTTCAGCTGTTTTACCAGTACCAGCTTCAAGTATAGGAAAGGCACATGTTTGCTCCTTGTTCCCACAGGGTTGGGAGAAATTTCTGCTCCAAGCACGCCTTATAAAAGCTTTGTTATGAAGCAAATCATGCTGCCTCATACATCCTCCACAGCAATGGCAATTATCTGCAAATTGGATCTCCGGCTGTGTTTTACAAGACTTTTAGTTTTGTTACACAACTTCTTAATTATGTCCTTGGAGATAGAAGTGTGTGTTACACAAAAGCCATATTGTCTTCCCTTCCCCTATTCTGCTCAAACCCAATATTTTCATGTGACAGGTCACTCCTATGCTCTCAAATGCTTATTTTTATATCTGGATTTCATAAATCTGCATTTTTTCCATTTCTACACCTGACCTCTTTGTGTATATTCGTTGTGAAAACCACATCTCTTTGTAGAGTTATTACAAGGGAGGAAATGTTTGTCTTGCATTAGCTTTCTTAGCAGAACCTGAAAGCTTTTTTCAGGGGCTGGGAGAGTTCACTGTAGCCCAGAGATTTTCCCATGGCTTGAATTGGTACACGTTTGATAATAAGTGTGTACTAATCCCAGCTGCTCTGATAGACCAGGTGAGACTTCATAACAAGCAATTCAGAAACAGCAGGTTTTTAAACCACATCTCAACTATGCTAACTTCTTGTCCATTTGAAGTCAGCAGGAATTATCACTTTCAGCAGTCAGTTCAGCTGCTCAGTTTAACGCTGACCCTGAAATATAACAAAAACTTTGCACAGACACACATTTCAGTAGAGCGCATATTTGGTTACAGTACAGATCCCTGATCACCGTCAGCTTCACATTGTTCTGTGAGGCCGAACGTCAGCCTAAATTTGCAAGCAAGTTTTTCTTGCAGATACATGGTGTTGAAATGTTGTTGTTGGCTCTAAATATGCTTTCAGAAAACCCCATAATTTGCTCTTAATATTATGAAATGACTTATGTTTAACTTCTGAATTAAATTGTAAGTTGGCTTTCCATTCACTTAGTTTGACTTGAAAACACCATATGAAAATGTGTAGGCTTCATATTTATCTCTCTCTTGTAGTTGGGCCAGTTAAATAAAATTTACACCATGACAGCATTAGTGTCATTCTGATCAGTTAGGCACAACTGCAATAGGTGTCTCACGAAAGCAAATCACTACACTTATTCAGAAAAGCTATAGGTATTATTGAAACTTGTGCATTTCATAGCAGCACCTTGATGATGTTTAACACAGACATGGCAGTTAATCTCCTATGTGTGTGTTTACAGATATGTATTGATGGGAGGAAGTATTCCGTATCTGCTGTAACTTCTCAGAAATGTACCGTGCTGTTGCTAGAATCTGTTTCTGAGGTAAATAAATACATATAAAAAAATAATTCTGTGGTACTCTACAATCTTCTTATCACTGTATTCTTTCTCTAAATGGCCTCTCTCAATGAACCTTATAAATATTCTTGGCAGCTAACTGGGAAATGTTAATCAAGGGTTTCACTTAATATGGAGCTGCAAATTATCCAACTTGTTAAGTTTTCCGATAGCCATCTTTCAGATTTAATTATTAGCACTGTTTTTTACCCACCACTCAGAGACAGTGCTTTGCCTGTTTTATAAATTGCATTATCGAGGTTTTTTCATCACTGTAATAAATAATAATTCTGCTAAATTCTTACAGAACATCACTCTATTGAGCTATTAACAAGCTCTTAATAGTTATCATTTCAATACATCTGATAAGTATTGTAAATCTTAATACAGAAAAATTATGCAAAAAGACCCATGGGCCTTGCTTCAGCTATGAGAGGATTACACTGGTAATGCATCTGGAAACAGAAGAAGTCAGATTTAGAGCTTGAGCTGTCGCAGTTCCTGTCGCTGGTTTGCAATCTGGGCACCTATAGTGGGAGTCTGAGTATTTCTTCACTGTGCTTCTTACTGTTCTAATTGTTCAAGTGAATACTGTACATAATTATTGTGTGAACACCTGGGATGAGAGCTTAACTATACTCTGGACCTTTTGATTTAGATAACACATTTAAATCAACAGAAAGAAGGTGTAGGCCAGGGGAGCTTTCATTTAGAAAAGTTCTTGGGACATATGTATCTCAGGCATAGAGTAAATTGAGATTAGAGCTATATGAGTTTAATTTTGCAACCATCATGGTGGTGAGTTTATTATGAATTGTACCTTTATAATTTTCACAATACATTAATAATAAACTATTAAGGTATATTGGGGCTGTTCAGCCTGGAGAAGAGAAGGCTGCATGGAGACCTCATAGCAGCCTTCCAGTATCTGAAGGGAGCCTA
>JANRGW010007089.1:0-47560 GCA_024733675.1 Psilopsiagon aymara | reverse complement strand
ACCGGGGCAGCCATGGCGGGCGCGGCGCTAGCGCGGGCCGCGCAGCTCTGGTCGCTGCTGGACGAGATGGCCGAGAACGAGCCCCGCGCCTACCGCCGGCTCCTGCAGCAGCAGCGCGCCGAGGCACAGCTGCTCCGCGCCCCCCCGGAGCCTCACCTGTGCTTGCGGGCGCGTCCCGCGGTGGGTGGCGGGGCAGGGGGCGCGGCCTCCCGCCCGGGTGCTGCGGGGCGGCGCGCTCAGCCCGCGGGTCGGTCTCTTGCAGGGTGGTGTCGGGAGGCCGCTGTTCATCAATGTCTGCGGCTGGAAAAGGGTCCCGGCCCCTAAAGGCCCCGCTGACCCCACACCTGTCAGTGCGGGGCCGCTAGAAGAAGTATCTGACGAAGGAGGTACGTCCCGAAAGAGTCGCGCCTCGCCCCGGATGCTCTTCTTGCTGCACTACTGCATTGCGCGACGGTCACACGCAGACTGTCGCTGTAACGGGGGGTGGTGCTGTGCCGTTGCCGGCTCTTGGCTCGGGGTGTTCTGTAGATGAGGTTGGTAAGAGTCAGCTCTGCCCAGAAGCCACGAATTAGGTTTCCTTTGCTCCTAAAATCAAGTGACTATAAAGAACACTTGCACGTGCCGCCATAGGAGTAATTCTGACACACAATTTACTTTTATAGACCTTTACAACGTTATAGATATTGCATATAACCCAGATGTTCTTCAGAGGGGACAAGAAAACCCAGAGAAAATGGAGCACTTGATCCATTTGACACTTAAATTTGTTGAGGAACGATGCAACCTTACTCTTTCTCGTTTGTACACCACTGAATCATTCAAATTGAAGGGAAGCCTGGAAATGATGCAGCAACGTCTGAGGGGAAAGCAGAGACCAACTCCACATCTCAGTCAGGACACAAAGAAGGGTATGTAGAGATATGCAGTCACTTTTCTTTCACCTGTTAGATTCTCCAATAAATTTACTCAAGCCTCATCTCAAACCCAGTTCTTGCCTTAAGCATAAACCAAATGCTTCCAGGTCAGACTCCAGACTGGTTTAACCCTGCTAGCCTATTTGCATTCATCTCTAATGTTTTACAACTGAGAAAACATAGTGACACTGGAGCAGCACGTTCTGGTTTTTTTATGTCCACCAAACGAGGAAACTCTCTTAGCATTTAATCCTTTGAGGTCCTTAAGTTTCTTGTGCCCTAACCTGAGTAAAAGGGATTGCTGCTGTAACGAGTAGTCTGAAAACAACAGCTTTTAACCCACTGGCAATACAACATAATTGTGGGTGAAGGAAAACTGCCACTAACAGCCTTCAACTAACAAAACTGTTAATGCCAATTAGTTACCGTTAAAACTCGCATGATGTATTTTTGTCAAGTGCCATAACGTTACACTTCTGTAACTGAGTGATATGTGTGAAAAATTTCCTTTTCTTGAAAGAACTAACACTTGATGAGCTGCTACACACTATGGAAGCTGAGGACTGCAGCAACGCTTCAGTCCTGCTGAAGGAAGAAAGTGTGATGCAGTCTAAAGGGCATCTGATAGAGGAAATTGCTAGCACTGAAATGCCAGAGAAGCTCAGTACCCCTGTCTATGAAATGATCACTGTAAAGGATGCAAACAAGAAACCACTCAAAATCAAACTCAGAATTGAACTGCCTAAGGTTAGCTCTGCTGCTGAGTGCGATCTGAGAATTTCAAAGGTAAGCTAGCCAAAATATCAATCCTATGTTTTCTGTCTAATATCCAATTCCTAGAAACACTCACTGCTAACTCGTTGTCAAACAGTTAATTAAGTATTTTAATTTTCTTGGTTCAGGATGACATAGTCATTGAAGTCCCTGGAAAATACAAATTACAACTAGATGTGCCAGAATTGGTGGACGAAGAAACAACTACGGCGGTATTTAACAACGGAAAACGGATATTATTTATCACAGTGCTGGTTGCCAAGCCAGATCCTTAAAGACTGCATTCTGTCCAGTTCATGTTCACAGATGACAGAACAATCAAAAAAAAACTCAGAATGAGAATCCTAACTTTTAGATGGTGATGAGTTGGGTTTCTTTAAATTGACCGTCTGATCTTCAGGGGTGAATACCTCAAATGCATGTAGAAAGGAAGTCTGAAAGAACATTAACACCACAAAAGCTATGACAAAAGTAAGTTAAAAGATTGCAAATATTCAAGGAATGACTTGAATATGTTAACAGCTGTAGTAAAAGACCACAATTCATACATGCTTTACGACATCATTCATTTTGCCTTAAGGTAGAGCAGTAACGGTTGTGGTTTTGCTGAATAAACTGATTACTGAATAAACACGTTTATTGCAGGTCTCCACATGTGTTTAATACTGGAACAACCAGCAGAGGTGTGTCATACACAGTTCTGCAAGTTGCCCTGCATGGTGTTCTCAGTCTCTTTAGGACAATCCCTGCTGATTTTAACAGGAATAGGCTTTGTAGTCACTGAATATGCTGGATCTCAGTTCTTACTGGTTTGGTAATCTCTGAATGAGACCACAAAACCCAGACCTATTGTGTACCGTTCAAAATAACATCTACAGATTCAAAGCTCAGGAATGCTTGGAGTGAAGCTAGCAACCAAAAACAATCTTGCAGCACTTCAACTAGGAGAAACCACCTGCACTATTTTAGAGTAATACACAAAATACAAAGTAATACAAAGCAACACAAAGCAACACAAAACAGTTTCAAGGATTACTAAGCATGACTAGCATTGGCAAAGGGACAAACAAAAGTTTAAGTGATCTTATTTTTATGATTGATTTGGTAGCATGTCATTCTTACAGCTTACAACATGTGCATTACAGCCATGCTGCTGTACTGATACTCATCAGATCAGAAACGGAAACATACAAATTGGTTTTGTGCTGCAAATTTAAAATACAGACTAACAAAAGTACATTTAACTCCTAGCTTTCCCCATTCTCTGTTTCAAAGAGACTTCTGGCTGCATTGAGACACTCTTCAGTGGTTATAGTTGCAAGTTCAAGGTGAAATTCCACCACTGCATGAGCTGAGCTGTCCTGTTGCAGGATGCAAGCAGGGCCAGAAGTCACTGTCAGCACTCAGTGCACAAGCACTGGGCAGGATTTTTTGAGTTGCAAGTGTGCCAGAGTGAAAGGTCTCTGTAACCAGAATTTGAGGTGTGCCTCAGCAAGGAAGCCAGGAAGACTCAAGTTCACTGCTACATGATACTAATAAAGCATGTATTGTTTTGGAACATTTGTAATTACAATTTAAGGTTAATAGGGTGAGTTTCATGATCACACTGATAGGCTAAACAGCTCTGATTGTGCTATAGCGGTACAGTAAGCCACACACAACTGAATACAAAAGCACTGGAAGATGTTTTAGTAGTTGTCAATTCCAAACATTTAATAGAACATAGGTTCACTAGAGCAACTCTGGAACCAAGATATTTTAGAACATTAAAGAAAAACTAAACCTTTAATGCACCTTTCTGCTTAAACCAGGCATGAAAACCAGGTATCACAGCAACCAGACATTAAACAGTTCCCACAAAAATATTTAATTTCCATAGTATTTTCTTCCAGTATCTTTAGTGAACGTTGTAGAACTTTACAGGAGACAGTACTTAATGCAATATACAGAATAACAGACAGCTTTAACTTTTTCTTTCCTTTTTTTGGACTTCTACCCCCTTGTAATTCTCCTGGACACTTTGTAATTGTTACACAGCCATCCTTTACACATTAAGATTTCCATGTGGAAAATGGAGCTTAAGAATGTTCAGCACTGCACCCATTTCAGGATACAATGACTGGGGTAACTGGACACAAGTCCAGCAGACTATCAAAGCATTTTACATACAATATACATGTAATAGCACGTTTTGCAGCCTACTGAGGCTGGAACAACAGAAACAATTCAAGGCAGAACCATAGTACCAGCGACTAACTCAGAGATTCCTATGTCAGAATGCATGGAAAAAAAAGTCCAAACATTTGAGTCATCACAGGACTAATATCCACTGATGGGATTATTAGCGTGTGTGATTTGCCTATATTGGGTTCCAGCACACAGAGTCTCTTAAACATTCTGCAAAATGGTTACTTTCCATGGCATCCTAGCCTGATATTAATAAGAACAGCAATTAGAGTTTTCATATAGAAAGCATATGTAAGTATAAGTCCACAAGGAGATAAGCACTCCCTGTGGTATCTGAGAGCTATGACCCCACAGATATCAGTGCTCTTTCACCTTAAAGTGCTCAAAAGGGATCATATAGCTGAGAAGGTCCAGACCAGTGCCAAATTCCAAAGAGAGATTTGGAATGCTGGCACTCGGCCTTTGAGAAACTATTCCCGGTCGCTTCAGTCCCTTAGTGCATGTCATACTACCCATACCCATCCCAGCACAATAGGATAGTAAGGGAATCCACCTTTTACTAACTAATACGTTTCAGTTACTGTCTCACCTGAACTCCTGTGAAGAGATGTTTATAATTCAAATTGCTAAGAACAGAGGTGATTAAATTGCTTGGTGTGCACCCCCACCTCCACATTCACCCTAGTTTAGAAGCAGATGGCAGTATGCATACTGCCTGGATAACTTTTAAATCTGGGATGCTTAACTCTGTTTTGGAAGAGTTTGCAAGTTAACTGTATAAAAATACAGTATAGCTGTAATATTGCTCTGAAAAGCACTTTTGCAAACTTTTTCTGTACAGACTGGTAATGACATTACCAGATAATATAATACATATTTAAAATAAAAAAGGAACTCTTTTAATAAGTCTGAACACTCACGTCTAAATAGCTTGTTTAAAACAAAACAGTGTGATCCAGAAAAACTTTGCTTGCATGGTTAAATTATAGCAGCATGGTTACTGGCTTTTCAAGGAAACTCTTGAATTCAGCAAGCCACTGGGCTCCAACTGCCCCGTCTACAACACGATGGTCACAGCTAAGTGTAACTGACATCATACTGGCCACATCAAATCTGAAAGAAGGAAGAAAGAAAAGGTTAATATAATCCTCTGAAAGTCAGTGCCAGTAACAAAGCAAAAATAGCTTTTATCAGGGAACCAGCAATAACAGTTGATGCTTGGCAGCAGATATTTCTCCCTTTGGACTTCTGAAAAAGATTACATCACACAGCAGAATTATATTAATTCCTTTTCTACAGTTAAGAAACACATTTGTATGTTCCCTTTAGGACAGGAAGCTCATCTATTCTTGAATCACAAGAACAGCCTCACACAATCAAAGACAAACAGCTGTTTTACCAAATAACCTTGAGCTTCCCCATGTGTCAGTGACAGACTGTTAACATGTTTAAATAATCCAAAACGTTCTCCTGGATCTATACAATTCCAATCTTCAACCAAGGCAATGTTATATACAAGATACTTGATTATAATCCCTCCCTTAGGTTTTCCTTAAATGCACATTTTAACAAGTTGTTTAAGAGGAACAGGTGCCTGAACTGTTGTGGATCCCAGACTAAGCCTCAAAGAAAGAAACAGCCTCTCCTTAACTTACAAAGAAGTTGCAAGGAAAATGTATGGCAGGTCATTCATCAGTCACTGCATTTCTCTTTAACCTGTGTGACCCCTTTATAGAAGATCTCACTGTACTTCAGAAGGTCACAAAACCAGTACACCAACTTTTTGAAATCAGAAGCTCAGATTATGCAGAACCAGATGCACACCTACCCTTTCTCATTATCAGCTGGCACTAGCCTTTTCTCTGAGGAGCCAACTGCAAGGATGCAAGCTTGAGGTGGATTGATTATAGCAGAGAAATTCTTAATCCCATACATTCCTAAATTGGAAATTGTGAAAGTACCACCCTACAAGAGAAACACATTCATAGTCAAACTCACAAAAGCTATTTCATGGGGAATATTAACAATCATGGATAAAACATCACAGAATAGGTTTTGCTTATTCTGAACAGGGCTTCTGAATAGAAGTCAAGGGCAGTAAAGTTTAACAGCAATTTGAGTTTCTCACCTGGAATTCATGAGGTTGAAGTTTACCTTCTCGGGCTTTAGCTGCCAAAGAAACCACATCCTTGCTAATGGAAGCCAGGCCCTTTATATGTGCATTAAACACAATAGGGGTTATAAGCCCTGCAGGAGTATTAACTGCAACACTAACATCCACCACATGATTTCTGCAAGACACAAAGGAGATGACAGTTATTCTACCATTGTCAAAAGACAGTAATTTTCAGAAGTGTTTGGAGAACTCTAAATTAATATTAATTTAGCAACAATTATTTCACCTTGCACACTGGCCTTAGATGCAAAGTTCTTAGCACTTCAACAAAAGCCTCTCAACCTTTGCATTATATCTGTTCCCCTCCCTCTAAATCCCAGCAGAAGGTCTGCTGGTTTGCCATGAGCCTACTGAACAAAGTTTCTGGCTTTGACTGTACCATTAACTTACTGCCTGATAACTGTGTCCATCCATGAAGAATTTGCCTCTGGCACCTTCAAGCAAGCCAGAGCAGAAGCTTTAATTATGAAGTCATTGACAGAAAGCTTAGTATTACCTGAGACCATCTGTAAATGAAGAGATACGGAAGTGTCAGTTTGTCTCTTACACTACCTCAGTTAACTTGGATAGTCATTGCCATGCAGGCTTGTTTAAAGAACTGTTAGAAAACAAACATGCTATTTGCAAACATTAATATTTGAAGTGCCAAGATAGTTTAGGAGGTACCTTTTATAATTTAAGAAGGTACAACCTTTTTTAATATCTGTTTTTTCCCCAAACTTGACTTAAAACTATTATTTTGCTTAAATTTTCTACCTTCTTTATTCTTAAAATCCTTTCTACCCTTTTGTCCAACTTCCCAGCTGGAAGAATTGAACAACACCAAGCAGAGTAAAGTGGCCCTGTTGGGGAAGACAGAAATCAGTGCTCAGTGCCTGGGTAAAAAGTCTCATTCTATCACAGATAGTCCAGAACTGAGGCACAACAGGTAGAAAAGGCACTGAAAAGACTATTTTTTCCAAGACAAAATGGCATATCACCAAAAGCCAGGTGGGTAAACCTGTGAAAGAATGTAGCTTTCCCCACACACACACTCTCACCATGCCTAAATGCCTTACCTGATTGAGTTCTTTCCTTAGCACCAGTACTTCTCCCATATTTATATCAATAGAAAGGTAATAGTGAGGTATTGTTTGTTTAGACTGCATCAACCGCTGAGCAATGACCTGAGGGTATATAATAGAAGCAATCAAAATAAATTAATTTGGAAAATTCAATACTGCAATCAATTCTCAGAAAAGAATAAAATCTTCCTACCTTCCGAATGTTGCTGATAGGGATATCTGTGAAGGTCCCCACTGGTGCTGCTGCAACTGCAGCAGCTGCAGGAACTGCCCCTACTGCTGGAGCCTGCAATCAAAGATGACATAATTCATCATACTATCCAGATACCAATTCTGCAGAGTAATTCACTATGTGGGACAAGTGCTGAGGCTAAGTTGCCTCTTGCAGCACAGACAGCAACACTTCCATCATCTCATATAAAAGACGAGCAATTGAGTGACAACAGATTTGTGGCAAAAATGACCGCAGGTTCTTCGTTCATAAGTTTAGCTTTCAGTCTAATTGCCACTTTCAGCGATTTGCTGGGACTGGGTTTACCTCAATTCATAACAACGTAGCAACCAGATGAAGGGTTCGGAGTACACAAGCTTTTTTTCCCCTCAGTGAAATACCAGAGGACAAACAAAGGAAGAAAACTTCATACATGTATCTGAGAGATTAAACTTTACAACCTAACAGTTACCACAGCCCACACAGCATCATAGTCCAACCAATCCAGCAATAACATCTCCATATAGTAACTGCATTTCTACAGAGTATTTCCATCACTATAATAAAGTATCTACTCTTACAGATCTCAAGCCTACTCACTGGAGCAACCTTTGATGGCACAAATGACTCCACATCTTTCTTTGTGATTCTACCATCTGGTCCAGTACCTAAAAGAGTTGAAGAAAAACGTAAGAGGATTTCAAGTATTTGCAACAGGGCATTGCTTCTAAAAGTACCAGTTTCATTCAAGAAAGAGAAGTCGCTTAACACAACCTCTGGTGAGGACAGCTGCATAGTCAGGATGTTCCTGACAGTGAGGAAAGAAAAGAACAGGCATGGAGAATAGTATGGAGAAAGACAGAAACTAGACAGTGAAAGTAAGGAAGCAGAAAGACAACCTACCTTTCACTTGGGCAAGGTCAATTCCTTTTTCTGCTGCAATTTTCTTAGCCAGGGGACTAGCCAGGATCCTTCCTTTCTGGGGAGGCAGCCCAGCTGTAGGGACTGCTGGAGCGGAAGGAACAGAAGGCTGAGGAGGAGGAGCAGCAGCAGGAGTTGCCACCACCTTAACATAAGAATCAAAGCCGTTAGCTTCAGGATCATTCAGCAAAGGCTTTGATGGAACAGTAAGAGAACAGGACCATCTAATTACCAGTCTAGAGAATAACAAAAATAGTCACTAATCTAAAAGAACTAACAGATTCAGAGAAGTTTCTCAGGGCCAGAAATTAAATCAGAAGCTTCCAGGGAAGGAGGCCAACTAAGCTGCTGAATTATACACCCCAAAAAAAGTGTCAAACAAGTATCTTATGATCCTCGGTTTCAAGGAAAAGGCATTAGAACTGGCACAAGCAACAGGCTGGAGAAGACTGTAATGAGTAACTATCTGCTCCAGTTTTTGGAGGGCAAATTAGCAATTACTTCTTAGGTCACCTATCACCAACATGATTTGGCCTTGCGTTCACACAATCATAAATAATATTGTTGGAGCCACTGCCTCACACCATCAAACCAGCAGAACAGGTCAGATCAGACAACTTTGTGGTCCCCATAACTTCTCCCACATTCCAAGAATTGTCCTTACTGGAGGAGGAGGTGGAGGAGGAGCTTGTGCCTTGATGTCTGTTACCACAGTAGGTTGGTAGTCAGCAAAGGCTGGAATATCAGACTCTTTCTCCACAATTATGCAGAGAGCTGCTCCTAATGGCACATCTCTTGTTCCTTCAGGCACTAAGATTTTTGCCAGGTAGCCTTCCTCTTGCACTTCAAAGCCTTAAGGGAAAGAAACAAAACTGGTTAAGTGCCTGATGCAGCTGAGGAGTTCCTCTAAATGCTGCTTCTAAAGACTTAGGTAACTAAAACCATGTCCTATATTTAGTAGTAGGCAAGGGAATCCTATTCAGTGCAACTACTAGGGAAAAATCGCCATGCACTGCACATTACTAAGGATTGATGAAGAAATAAGAAATGGTTTTAGGAGCTCTGATAGTTAGCTCTCCAATGTAATGAGAAGTTAACAAAACTTGTTTTGGTTGCCACACAGCTTCATGTCCTGAGCAGCTAGGAGAACAGTCAGCACAGAGTGCACTCTAGATTCTCCTCTTTAAAGGGCATCTAACCCATTCTTGGCTTTGGAGCTGACTCACCTATTGTGGCTTTATCTGTCTCAATTTCTGCCAGTAAGTCTCCCTCACTCAGTTTCTCCCCGACCTTCTTCTCCCATCTCTGTACTGTGCCCATAGTCATGGTAGGTGACAGGGCAGGGAGAGTGATCTGTGAAGTCAGAGAATATAAGAGGATCAGATTCTGGTAATACAGAAGGAACAGGAACACAGTTTTAACTCCTGACTAAATGATGCCAGACTAAAGAAGTAGCCAGCCTTTAATTCATCTGGCTCCACTACAGCAAAGAAAAGTGCTATCTCATATTGCTATCTGGCTCCTTTCGTCAAAGCCTAAGCAAGAAATCAAGCAAAAGCAAACAGCAAGTAACCTGTATGTCAAAATAATTATTACCACCATCACATTGGGAATGTCTTGCAGCTGCTATTTACAAAGCAGAAAGAAAGACTGAAGCAAGTCACTTTGTGACAAACAGGACTGGCCCCTTTAAAAGATGTACAGACTGATCTTCCAATAAGCACTCAAAGATGTTTTAAGTTTGTACATACACATTGCTGTGCAACAAATACAGCACGGGTGAACACAACTTCAAAGCAAATCTGGACAAATAAGGCAAGCAGTGTGAAATAAGCACGTTTAGTAGCAAAAACACATCAGATTGAGAAGCCTTTAATTAATTCTTTGTTCCATTACTGGTTTTGTGTAACATCTCAAACAAATCAGTTTCCACATGTATCATCTGTGCAATAAGGTTTACCATTTCATATGCTCTTTTTCAAACAAATGTCACAGAAATACCTCGCTACAAAGTGCTCAAATACAAAAATGGTAGGTGTACACTTCCATATCTAAGCAAGGTAAATAGATTATCCACAAATACAACTCATTATTAGTCACCCACAAACCCATCCTGTGTGCTCTGATGAGTATTAGAGACTTGAGTTCTGCCCCAAGACGTAAAGAGGGCCTTCTGAGCTTATTCACACTTAGCATAAGGTCTTTTTATACCAGCACTATATAAATAATGAATATACAGCAGGTAGTTTTTCTAGACTTCATAACAATCCTGGAGAGACAAGAACCTCCTCTACTAGCAGCTGGGATGTTAACATTTCTGAAAAAGTGTACTGGGATGTCTCCTAACACCTGCTTTAAGCATGCAACAATTCAACAACTCCTGCAACTGTAGCTAATAACTTCCCACTCCAAATAGTATTTATGATAAAATGCCCTGGAGCCAGCAATGCCAAAGACAGAAAACGAGTGCAATAAGACTTAAATCACAAGCAATCCTCTCTTACCTGCATATGAGGAGGGTAAGAGCTGCCAGGAGCCTGAGGAGAAGGCTGAGGTGGTGGTGAGGGAGCTGCAGCTTGAGGGGGAGGCACTGAGGCTGGAGGGGAGGCAGATGCTGCAGAATCTAGAGTATAATTTTTAAAGGCATCAACATGTTCAGGCCTAGAAGAAAACACAGAACCACAAAAGCAGTCAGATGACTACCTCTTAAGCCTTTCACACAGACACCCCAGAAACCCTGAGAGAGAAATTCAACTCAAAGGTTAGCGAAATACATACTTTTCTACGGTGATACATATTATGGCCCCAATAGGAACATCTCTTGTGCCTTCTGGCACCAGGATCTTGGCCAAGTAGCATTCATCTAAGCTCTCAAAGCCAACTGTTGCTTTGTCTGTCTCCACCTTTGAGAGAGAACAGGATATCATTACGACAGCAGAAAAGACCAGTGTGCTCAAAGCTTTCCAGTTTGAGAGCATATGGCCACAACACACATGGTTCTGGAAAAAATCACCCCTGCGGCACCAATCCTAGGCAAGTATGCTCTCAAAGAGGTTAAGTGCTGCTTGCTCCCGCTCAGAAAGAACAAAAGCAGCAACCACTTCTGAAAGGCTGTCAGTCACTTGTTCCCAACAGCATCTGTGATCATGAGCCCAAGAGATCTGTTCAAATGAGTGCAACCAGGGACAGAACCCAGGATGCACACATAGCTCATCAGAAATGCAGCACAGCCTGTGCCCCCAGAATACCTCTGCTATGAGGTCTCCTTCATTGATCTTGTCACCCTCCTTCTTTTCCCAGCGTGCAATGGTGCCCATCTGCATTGTGGGGGACAGAGCTGGCAAGGCCACCTGTGAGAAAGAGGGCAGTGTTACAACCCAGACAGTCCTGAAAATAGGAGCCCCAAGCATAGAGCAGACAGATCCTCAGCACAGGCTGGAACAGGGGGGCACAAAGGAGACTCTCAGCAAATTCCCAGCAGGTCATGACTGCCTCCAACTTCCTGGTAAGACCCCAGAGCAAACCAATACTGGGGTGCAGAGATAGGGTAGACCAAGAAAAGGGGAAGTTATGCCAAGGGGCATAGAAAGGTACAGGGAAAAAGAACTAGTAGCAATGAAGGTGGTACCCACTGACGGCAGAAGGACTCAAGGTAGTGGCAAGGGTATGAGAACCGCGGGAGTGGGGAAGAAAACTACAAAATTCCCCGGGACAAATTGAGCTGCCCAGTGACAGGAAACGAGACAGAGAAAATGAAAGGGCTGCCCCCGAAGCAGGGGGGCATACGAGTCTCTGAGGGGACCCAACGGCTATCTGCACACAGACGTTATGGGCTGGGAGGGAGGCGAGGGGGCTGACAGACTGCCTGCGACGGGGAGAAGAGGAACCTCTTACCTTCTGATGTGCCGGGAGGCTGCAGCAGCGGCGCGGGATGAACCGAGGCCAGGCAAGAGGCAGCAGGAGCCCTCCGGGCCGCTGCACAGGGCCACCCCACACTGGGCCCCGGCACAGCGGTCCAGCCCCAGGCGGCGGGCCGCGGCCGGCCACAGCACCACCGAGCGCTCGGCAGTGTCCCCGAGGAGCCCCCGCGGCGCCCCGGGCCACTCGTCGTGCCAACACCCGCCACATGCCGCAGCTGGAGCCGGGACCGCGGCGCCGCCGCCGCTCGGTGACCTCCGTTCGGGCACGGCGCCGCGCAGCCCAACGCGACGCTGCCGTAAAGCGCGGCGGGGCGGGTTAACTGCGGGGTGGCCGTGATGGCGCCGGGGGACCTGCGGCGTCCCGGGGGCGGTCACAGGGGCGCTGCCGCGGGCGGCGGGAGAAGGGAGAGCCCCATGGCTCTGAGGCAGTGACCGGAGCCTGTGCAGCGCTAAGAAAGCGGGGCTGTAAGTGAACCTGCGCCACGTATCTTTGCGCAACGCGCACGCACGATTGCAACAGCCCTTCCTGCAGTGCCCTGGTCCCTATCGCGTGGGCTCGGTTTTAGCCAGAGCCCAGGTCTGGCTGCAGCCACGCGGAGCCAGATGGTGTTCTGTGCCCGGGAGCCAGCAGCACAGGTTCGCCCAACCAAAGCCTGCCCCTTTGGAAGCAGAGTGTTGTGAAAAGAGTTGGAACGCGCAAGGGCAAAGTGCTTAGCTGGCTAGCACCGTGCACAGTAAAACCCCATCATGTACATTACTGCTGTTTTAGCATGTTAAATGATTAGGAGTGGCTGCTCCTAAGTGTGTAAGACTTGTCTTAACTGAGCTTAGCCAGTTGCAGCAGTTTACGCAGCCTTGGGTGTAGAAGCAGTGAAATCTGCTATCACCAAGGCAGCTGAGAAAAGCTTAAGCATTCTATGTTGTTCATGAGAGCTTTAAAAGTAATGTAAATGGAATTCTGTTCGTCTTCCATGCCTCAGAAAAAATACACACTTTCCTTAAACATTGTATATAAGTGATTAAAAAAGCTTCCTCCGGGACCAAGTGGATGCTAACCTTAAGCACGCCCTGATTTATACACTGTATCCCTACCTGTGCCTTCTCATCTCAAAGTCATCTCCCCCTTCGCAAGCACCGAAGAGCCTCAGTTTGCAAACCCTGTTTTATTGAGATAACCGGTTCATTAATCCAAGGATTACTCAGGCAGGTATGTCTGGTTCAGATGTACAGATAAAACTTCATTTTCCTAGAGAACAGGCTTTAGAATAGCTGCCATAAGTGATGAATGCAAACATCCGAGTTTCAATGAAAATGTAATCTTACACAGAGCATTTATGTTACATAAGCAAGGAAAGTAAATCTGAAGAAAGTTTGGACAAAAAAAAAGATTAAAACTAGTGAAAAATGTGAATCCTGGGTATGATACTAAGAATGCACCCCCAGAATAAACCCACTGAAGTCAGTGTTACAGCAAACTCATTTAGTGCCAAACTGACTTGAAACGCAACATCTTTTGCCGTTATCAGAAATACATAGCCAACAGCTTTTCCAGCTGATACTCTTATCCCTTTGTCTAATATTTCTTACCTCCTCCAGACCCCTTTCTCTCAATCACTGCAAAGGTAAAATGTCTGAAGGAGGCTGCAGCATCAGTACAGAAATAAAGGTGAACCCAGACTGTGCACGGGATATAGCGTTTCAGAGCAGCAGTCTTTCAGCTTCAGTGACAGCAATTCCATCTTCACTATCACAGAGGGGAACTGCACATAGGAACCCAAGAACAGAGCATTACTATCAGTTCTGTCTCAGCAGATACTGATAGCATCTTCTTGTCTTCTTTTGTCCTAGCTTACATGTGGCATTAGCATGGATGAAAGGCACATGACTGCCACATCTAAATAGCAAGTCTTTTGCCCAGTCTTGCTCTTTCTCAAATAGAGCCCATTGTTGCTCTTGAGAACATGTGTTTCCAGGTAAGATTCAGTCTTTGGCTCTCTAGTGGCAGTGAGCATATTAAATGTGGCCACGGTTAGTTAGCTTATCTAAGAACAAGAACAGGTTGTCTATTGTATCAGATAACAACATTTTTCTTCATGGGAAAACTGAATAGCTAGGGGCAAGGACTGAAGACATTAGAAGCTCAGATCATACTAACAGCCTCCTGTGCCTTCAGTGCTCCAAAATGAAACTGCTCATCTTTGAGCAGTGGAGAGATACGGAACTGGCAACTACAGGCCCTGAAAATGGTCATAATTTTCTCCATAAAACTGTAGCCTGGGTGCACGGCTCTTGCCAAAATAAGATTGGTGTGTAAAACCTGAAACAACAAACACTTGAGAAAAATTTCCTATTTGAATACAATTGATTTCAGTATAGCAACCCCATGCTCTCTTTATGAACACACTTGAGATCATGCAACAAAGAAACTATATCCAGTGAGAAAGAAAATCTTTGTTTCTTTTCCAAACAGATGTATTTCCCACTGCAGACCATTTTGAGGAACTTGTTAACTGATAAACTTTCCTATTGCTGTCTGTAAGGAGAATGTCACCACAACAAATTGCCCAGAACAGGAGGCATGTTTTGTTGTGCCACTGTGGCACAGAGCCACATAACAGCCTTGAACTACTTCCTGTACAGTGAAGCAGTGAGAAAATAAATAGTATTGTTGATGCCTATTAAAGCTGTCAAAAATATAAAACCCGGCATGAACGGGTTGGATATCAACAGTAAAATAAACGTTATGAGCCCAGTGTTGTGTTAAAAGAAGACAATACAAAACATCTCAGCAACCAGGAGAAAATGAGCAAAACACAGTATAATGCATGAAGAAATATACAGAACACACTTGCACTAGTATAAAAATATCCACAGTCCTCAGACAAATGTAAACTGGTACAAAATAATTCCAAGAACAGGAACATGTTTACAAAAGGACATGTTAATATAAAACCAGGATCAGCTTCTCCCAGACTCATGCGCAGCACAGACACACAGGTAGTCCACGGAAGGGCCACATGTACCGAGAATGAGCACAACCTTGGCTTGCTGTAAGTCAACAGTTCTGTGGTACATCGCAGCCAGCACTCTGGAAATTCAACTGATCCCAAGCAGAGGGTCAGGTCAGAGACAGGCAATGCAAGAGCAAACAAAAACAACCCCCACAAAACCAAGAAAACCCATCCTCAGGGGCTTGTCCTTTCTCAGGTAGTCATTTATTTCCTGATCATTCAGGCACCCCAGGAGCAGGCATACCAGGAACTGGTGGTGTTAGCAATGGGGTTTATCCTACTGGTGTGGGTAAGTATTCAGTGGCTCTAGCAACGAGTGGACAGCAGCACACAGTGATGCCTGTGCACAGGTGATGACAAACTGCCTTGCTGAAAGAGGAGAGGCAGGAAAGCAGGGAAAGAGGCTCAACAAGAGGGGCTGAAGTACTTCAGGGAAGCAGCCGATTCCAGCTCCCCCACAAATTAAGTCCTTCAGCAAATAAGCAAGCATCAAGATCCCACAGTCCCCATGGCAACAAAACAAACCCAGAATGCCTGAGAGGTGGGTACAGCTTTAGAGAACAAGAGGGAAAAGCAGGGCTAGGAAATGGAAGCCTGAGTTTGGGAGAAAGGGAGCTTTGCCAAGCTGGTGATCTTTGCTTTAGACCTTGCGTAAAACCTCCTGAAGACCCTTTCCTCCTCGGATTGCTTTTCTATACTGTTAGTCCAAAATGACCAGGAAGTTCAGTCTGCTCCTGCAGCACACGCAAGTCTAGAACCAAAGTTGGTAAAACCTTCAGCTCGCGTAATCTAGAGGCTGCTTCTGACTCTTGAAGGCAAAGGTTCGCATTTTTGCCATCGAAGCAGATCTGTGTCATTGCATGTACAAGAAACAGACTTGTAATGCTCAGATCACAGTCTGCAGCACATATTGGAGGAATGGAGAAGCAGTGGAAGGGAGCAATGCATCATTAAGGCCTTCAGAGTTTAGTTGACAAGACAAAGCAAGGTGTTTCTTTCCCATGGACTTGTTATTTCAGTCTCAGAACACTGCATTTGGGCACTGAAAGTCAGATGCCGGGTGTCCATGCACACAGCATGCATTGCCTGTTGTTTGCAGAGAAGCCCTCTTTTTTTGGCAGCTTGATTTGGACTCTTTCCAGCACACAGGCTGTTGGTCATTCTTTGAGTTCAGCAGCCAGTTACAGGTTTCCATAGTGACAAGACTTAAAAGCTTGATTAATTCTCTCCATGGTCTTCTTCCACCCAGGCCACAATTTTCCCCTCCCAACCAGGAATGATGTCATCATCATGGAATACCTACAGAAGACAAAAAAGGGAGTTCAGCCATGTCTGGAGTCTGGACACCACTCTCATACAGTGTGAGTGGATGCATTAAGTCAGAAATATTAGTTCAGATTTGACTACACAGCCCAAAGAACATGTACCTCATCCATCATATCCATCATTCACAGGTCCGAGTAATCATTTTGGGGTTTAGGTAAAAAAAAGCCAAGCCAAACCAAGCCAACAGATTAGACCCCTTCTTTAACCAGCAGCCCTCAATGTATTTGACAGGAAAGGTGAAATGAAGGGAGGAAACATGCCTTTTTTGATCCAGACCACAATCCTGCAGAATGGCTACGTAGTCAGCTGACCGCTCCAGGGAGCATAACCCTGTGCAATTGTCTTAATCAATTTGTGAAACAGGAACTATCGCAATAACCTTTAATGAATCCAATCTGCACTGACACCAGCCTGAGCATAAAGGGGGCTGTAATGCAGTACATGAAGGAAAAGATGTCACAAGCAGAGTTATCTCTGGAAAACCTTTAAAAGGATGTATGAGAATGCTGTTTTTTTAATAAACCACATTTACCTGAAGTGTCTTTCACTGCAACAGGTTTTATAAAGCCACTTAAAGGGCTAGTTGCATAGCCTGGGTTTTTGCCCAGTGTCCCCTGAGCAATGGTGTGCCACAGACTGTCTTTGCCAGTAGCCAGCTCTGCCCAAGAGGCCCTGCAATTCCTAGGCAACTGCAATCGCATACATGTAGTTGCTCTGTCTGGGGATGAAAACATCCCACTTTAGCACCTTAATCTGCAGAAATACACCATTTGTTTGGGTCAAAATCAAAGATTTCATTAATTTAGAAGTGAGGTGACCACAGACTCCAGGGTTGTGCGGTAACACTGAATGCAAAGTGGCTGATAGCTGAATTCCACTTACCTCCTCCTTGACTGTGCCAAACTCTGGATCCAGGGCTTTGAAATGGTACCGGTGAGTTCCTTCACGATCAATAGCTACCTTAAAATCCTTCAGAGTCACTTCCCCTAACCTGCAAGGAAAGAGTTTGGCACTATCATATAGTACACTACTACCAGATTTAGCTCAAGTGTAGTAACATGCCATGCAGAGCCTCAGCACAAGTCTAGCTAGGCATGTGGGACCCTGGCCACAGAGATGTGAAAAGTGTGTCCCCTCCAGGAGCACAACTGTCAACCCTAGGGTTGTCTTCAGAGGAACAATTGCCTCCTGATTCACAAAGAACAGCCTTTTTTACTTACAACCGTACTTGCCCTGTACTACGTGCTACAGTAGAACTGCTTGGCTGCTTTCTTCTGCTCTTGGAAGCTACTGAAAAGAGGTGGATCTCTTATGGCTCTAAAACAACTGCATCATCTAAGGGGCTGCTTTAGGCAGTTTTCCCCAGTGGTATGAAATCCAATGCCCAAGTTAACACACAGCCAATTTTTGCTAGTTGTGACCGTATCCAGAAGAAATCAGACTAATGCATTAAGGGAAATGAGCACCTCCCGCATCAGTGTCAGCAAGCCTAAGCCAGACCTCACCTCTTTGGTATGTTGACCATGAAAGGTGTGAGGGAGCGGTCAGTGAAGTATAACACTTTGGTGCAGGCACTGGTGCTCATCACTGGTGTGCTGTGAGAATGAGGCAGTTCTGCAAAGAAAAGAGCACAGTCATGGGGGAACAGCCTGTCTCCTACAACAGGAAACAAAAGCGGTGGCTCTGTCTTTTCCCATTACCGATAGTCTCCTAGAGCCTCACAGACTTTCTAGGTAACGTTTACAACCCATATTGGAATAGACAACATTCATAATAATGGAAAGCAAATGTAAAACGTGGTGTCAGAAAGGGCTGTGTTGTTATGCTTGTATGAAATGAGAAGGTATCAGCGCTAGACACCGGTAGCAGAAGAGGGGAAGAGGCAGCTGTAGTTATCTGTGTCCACTAGATGGTGCAAACCAGCGAAAAGCTGAAATAGCATGCACTTCCCACTCAGCCCAAGGAAAATTACTACTGAAGTGGCCCAAACAGACTCCCACTGTGATGGCGCTTTACAAACAAGCAGCCATAGATTGCCTCTGCCCTGCTTCCTTTGCAAAGTCTAATCTGTACAGCAAATGACTAAGAGGAGGAAAGTCAGCTCTGGTAAGGGAACAAGAAGCTGGAGGTGGCAGATTCCCAAGATGATACTACACCTTGGACTTTAGCCAGGAATCCTAAGCAGTGAATTTGGCAGTCGGAAGGCTGGAGGTCAAAGACACTTACTGGATTTGGGAGGCCAGGAGTCTCTACACTCGTTTGTTGCTCGGCTTGCTGGTGATTTCCCCCGGGTCTAGGGTGCAAAGCCAAAATGTGAGAACAAGGTGTCACCAGTTGGAGCTCCCATTGCTGCTCAGCTCTGGGTTGTGTGAGAGGGGAAGAAGTTAAGAGCAAAGTGCCCTAGGAAGCCTTTACCCTTCTCTCTTGCCTCTTCTGTGTTTCCACACGGTACAGGCGTTCCATTAGGCTGGAGATGCCTTGCTCCAGGCTGTCAATCGTGTGATGCTGTGGATCATGGCCACTGAAACTGTTCCTGAGGCTGCGAAGAGCATCACGAACCAGTTGCAAGTCATTTGTCTGCCCAAGAGACCACAGGTCAGTCAGACTAACTCCAGGCTGCTCTCTTCCCATCTAAAGCCAGATCTTAAAAAGGGGGAATATCTCTGGAGCCTTCATCTGCATCTGCCTGGGAAAACTGCCCATAGGTACACTTACCCCTCGGTGTGCTGTGGGAGCAGCTCCTTTCCCTGCTGCCTGGAGGAAGCCATTGCTCTGAGCACTGTGACCACTGCAAGCCATCACCTGTTCAGGGGAAGACGCATGTGCCACTAGGAATGCAAGTGTTAGGACCTCCCCAAAGATTCCAGTTTGTGAACATCAAGATGATGAGAGAGCATGAAAAATTCCCACATTAGTGATATCCCATCTTCTACCAGGTAAATACACTCACTAAGAAGAGTGCAGCGTGTCCTATAGGTCATGATTCCTCTCATACAGGTGTAGAAGAAGAGGCAGAGTCAGGAAGGAGCTTGCTGCTACATCAGAGAGCTCTACAAGTTCTAGTGAGTGTTCAAGTGGCACTGTGCAGGGACTGATACTGGGGCTGGCACTCTTTCCACCAAGACAGTTCCAAGTGCTCAACAGCAGGGTCAGTAGGAAAAGAAGGAGGTAAGAAGCTAAGCTGTGGTCTACCCATTAGTTACCGTCTGAGCTGAAGCTAGAAGCCAAGAACTTCTGGCTTCCACTCCTGTGCTCCCCTCATTGTTTCATCTCTTAGGATTCTGACACAAGACACTAAGCCAGAGTGCTCATGCTGAGAGCTTTGCTAAGATGGATGCTTTATGTAGTCTGGCTGCCTTGGTTATGGCACTGACAATGAGATCACAGAGCCAGGCCATTCTGGGATGAAGTGGATGACTTCTGGAGATAGGTAGCTAAAGGGTGCTGGACAGCACTGTTAGAAAGAAACGTCATTCCAACAGTCCGATGTATAGACCAGTCTTCCCATACCTCTTCAGCCTCCCTCTTCATGCAGTGAGCTAGTAGGGCCTCTTTGTGCTCCAGCTCCCTCTCCAAATCCACCTGAGGGGAGTACAAGAGTCAGCATAAACTGAGCCACCAAAGTAAGTGCCAGCTCTCAGCGCATCATCTGTCCATACCTGCTGGTAGTTGGCCTCAGAAAGCTGCCTAAGCATTTCATCTAGTTTGGTCTGATGCTGCTGTAAATGCCGGTCCTTCTGGCACAGTTCTTTCTGCAACACAGTAATCAAGTGAAACATCAGAGAAGCTGTGGATGGCCCATCCTTGGTAGATTTCAAGGCAAGGTTGGATGAGGCTTTGAGGAACTTGGTCTAATGGAAGGTGTCCCTACCCATGGCAGAGGTTTTGGAACTCGATGACCTTTAAGGTTGCTTCCATTAAGCAACCATTCTATGAAGCCATTCCATGATTCTATAATCAGGACAGGAAGTAG
This sequence comes from Psilopsiagon aymara, assembly GCA_024733675.1. NCBI lineage: Eukaryota > Metazoa > Chordata > Aves > Psittaciformes > Psittacidae > Psilopsiagon > Psilopsiagon aymara. Next base: position 27,083 of record JANRGW010007089.1, on the reverse strand, counting down.
GGCTCACAACCATCTTACCATGGCAGGGAAGGTTATGCCATCTGCCAGGATCAGGTTCCTCTACGTGCTGACTTACACAATGTGTGTGCTTCCACCTACATGTTAGAACTAAGTGTCAAAGCTTGCTTTGAAAAGATCAGTCAGGTAGTAGTGGCCTGGAATTCCCTTGCCCAACAAAGATCCACAACTGAGGCCAGACAAGTGTCCCAGACAAAACAGATTCCTGAGGGATCAGTGGACAATCGGGTGGCCCAACCTAACCTGTAGGCTTCTGCACAAGTGTTAGTTACTCAGCAAGCCACCACAGCAAAACCGTGGCAATAAAAGATCTATAAAAAAGCTGTGGGCACAACACAAAGAACATCTGATCCCTCCCTCTCATTACAAATATCCAGGCTATTGCAACTTATTAATTATCCATGGTGCCATTCCCAGATGTGACTGAGTGCCAGTGAGACAGCAGTCACATTCACAAAACTGAAGGACCACCAGATGCTGCCCCCAGCAAAGCCTCCAGTGAAGAGAGGTTCCACTACCTTGTATTCTGCCAGTAGCCGGTTTCTCTCATCAACCTTCCTCTGAAGGTCAACCTGCAGAAATAACACAGAGGTGTAATCCTAGAGAGTTAGTGACAAACTCTTTGCCCCTTGCTCTAAAGGGTGACCTGGGACCAAGTATCTGCAGAGTTCAAGGGAGCTGGTGTCTCAGGATGCAGCCTTTTGAACAGGACACTTCCTTGCCCTTCTCTCTCCAGAGAGACTGTACATGGTAGTTCCACCTGCCAAAGAGCCACTTGCTAACCCAGGGAGCACAGTGAGGAAGGAAGACTGCAGCTGTACTGAAAACATCATGGAAAGCACCACCCTGTTTCAGCTGAAGGTCGTGGAGGACAGGAAATGGAAGTGAAGAATAAGCAACTCCATCGAGTCCCACAGCTGGCAAAGAGATTGTGTGCAGTTTTCACTCTGCAGAGACCTTTGACTGGTTGTTCACTATCCCACGACCCCACGAACTATGCTGCAACCACCAACTCCAAACCCTGTGACTGCTGGAGCCCTTAAGGCCACCAGCCTCCTAAAATAATCTAACCCTCAGCAGCAGTGACTCACATTCTGGTTGTGCAATTCCTCCTTGTCCATGTTTGCTCTCAGCAGTTCCTGCTTTAGCTGAAGAACTGACGCATCCTGTTGAATCAGCCTTTGCTGTAAAGCATCCTAGGAAAATATGTTATCTGTAGGTAGGTGCAAGACAGAGGCAGAAACCCTTCCCTGGGAAGCAAGTGACCTAGATGAGTGGCTGTAACACAGTGGGGCCACTCACAGGGCTCCAGAGAGCCCACCCAATGGGCCCTCGGTCCTTCTGCCTTTGTTTTAGGTAAAAGTAATTCCCCTACAAACATTCTAGCCATAGGAGACAGAGGCATTTCAGCTCCAGAAGTAGCCTGATAATTTACACTTATGAAAGAAAACAGCAGTGTTCTTAGAGGGTCTTTTCAGTGGCCTACAGCTAGTGTCTGCAGCCATAGATCTGCAACATCCAGTGGGCAAAAAAAGGCCAATGTCGGCTAAGGACACAAGGAAACTCAGTATGACCTAGTCTCTCTTAAGAGGCCAATGTCAGGACTAAATCTGTACTTTTCACTCATTGTTATCCAGAAGCCAAGATCTCTACCTTGGATAGCTACTGCTCTTTGCTTCCTTCACATGAGCCTGACAGGCAGCTCTAAAAATACCTCTGCTCAGGAGTATATTATTAGTGTGCAGAACTCCAGGGGGAAGAACTGAGCAAACAGGAACCAGAATTGTGAACAATGCTGCAGCTGAAGAGGACAGAGATTCCCCTGTGCTCTTTTTCCTCTACTGTTAAGAATAAGTTCACTGGGCCAATGCTACTGGCATACCACAAGATGGGGGGGAGGGGGGGGGACAGCTGTAAGAACCATACAAACATCCTACTCCTCATATTTTCTTTAGGGGAAACAGACAAAAGAGAGGACATTTGACCACAACCCTATAGACAGAAACACAATCCAGGAGACCTAATTCCTTGCGCCTGCCTTAACTTTAGTCTCTTCCTGGAGCTTCAAACAGACCATAAGATCCTCCACCAAAGTCCCATAAATACACCTCCCTCAGAAGTGCATGTGTGCTTCTGGCCCTACTTGTGCACTGCAGACTCTAGTATTTAGAAATGGCTCCTTCCTCACCTTTATTCCCTGTAGGTTTCGAGCTTCTTGTTTGTATTTCAGTAGCTCCTTCTGTAAATGCAATACAATCTGATTAAATGGCATCTGTTCATCCCTTCAGAATCAATCAAAGGCAGTGTTCTCTCTCCCCAGGCACCTGCTCCAGAAGAAATCACATCCCACCTTTTCCACAGATCAAAAAGTGTGTCAGGCCCTGAGTCATTTTAATGAGTAATACTCAGTACATTTGGATAAGTAACAAATTTAATGGGTGCTATCCCACAAACTTATTAACTGCTAATATGAATACAATAAACACTTCACAGCCATGTATTGTGAGAGCTCTCTGGGTCAATGAATTACGGTCTCGGGAAAGCAGGTGCCTACACTCCTGGAGGGATGGAGTTCCCATGCAGGAGAATATGCGAACAGAATTAGAGCCCTAACACAACACATCCCCCATGTCATCCATTCTGTTGTCCACCAACCCCCTGCTTCAAGTCAAGTAGGGTAGAGTGTGCAAAGATCTCTTGACCCAAAACCTCTCTTTCCCCTCTAACCTTCAAGTCTTGATTTTCTTCCACACTCTGGTCCAAGCGACTTCGGATTATGATCTGAATGTAAAATACCATGGTTGTTATTGTGCATGACACTTGCCTGTGGCAGAAAAGTGCAAAGGGCAGCTTAATCAGAGAAATGTAGGTACAGCAATTTGCTTACCAGCTGCTCTTCAGGGCAGGCTCCACGTTCGCAAAGCTCAAAGGACCCTTCCTGCTCATCCTCAGGTAAAGACCCGTTGAGCAACAAAGCCTGGGAAGATGAAGGAAAAAGTCTCCTCCTCAGGGATTTCAAAGGAAAATAGGCTACTTGCAGCTCTGGCAACAGTCATTGATAACAACAGTCTCTCAACAGCTTCATTTTCTATTTCTGCTGATTTATTCCCCTCAAAAACCAGCAACTTGTTCAGGAATGAAGAAGAAGACTTATCCCCTGAGAAGGCTCTCTCGGAGATATCTGTCAGCCAATAATCTTGCCCACAGAAAGACACCAGACACAGACAACTACTCAGATTTTTGGAGAGTGACATCTGTCTGAGGCTTCAGTCCACGGGTAGCATTCACTATAGTAACAGACTGAACCATCTTTACGTTGTAAGGCTTCTCTTCTGGAATGAGACTGAAGTATTCCCTGCTGAAAGAAGCCATTCTCCTCAGCACATATCTATAAAAGACTATAGAAACAGGATGTTCAGGGAAGCCGAATCCTGTTCTACACTAGACGAGGCTGAGCCACATTCAGAACTGTTGTCCAAGTGAGGGAAGAGCCCTTGCCCACACAGACAGTGAAAATCTTAAGCTATGCCCTGTGCTTCAGGAAGGCTACTAGAAGCACAGTATTACCTCCTTCAGTAGCTCCAAAGTAGCCTAGATATCTACGAAATGATGCCAGAATTCCTACACTAGACTGAACCAGCCTGAAGAAGAAAAAAGTACACTATGGGAAGTGTGACTAGCAGACCAGGCCAGATTTCCAGCAAGACATACCCCAGTGTGTATGTGGTTTTCCTTAGCTGATGGTCTTTACATTGACCTTTCTGTTTTTAACTTCCAGGGCTCAGGGCACCTGGTATTTGCCAGGACGTTGCATACAACTGCACACATTGGAAAGAGTCATGCCTCTTTCTTTTGGTTAGATTTCTAGTTATTTTCTATTTTAACTCCATGGCTAAAACTGAAATGTCCCATTTGCAGCAATACTCCAGTTCATCCCCAAATGACTTCAAAGCTGACAGTTCAGGTTCTGCTTGCTGATACAATCTTCCACTAAAGAGCTACAACTGCTGCCAAACAGCAAGTAGCAATCTGTACTCAGTTAATGCAGAAGATTTTTGGAAAACTGTTTCCTCAGTGTCTCCCAAACTCTTCTCAGTGGGACACTGAAGCAGGAATCACACAGGAACATAGAAATTTACCACAGTTTTAGTGCCTTATGGGGTATATATACATCAGAACTTTTGATCAAACTTTCATAAACTGGAGGCTCTTAAGTATTGAGTAAGAGCAGGAAAATCAATTAATCAAATCCAATTTCTTGGCTAGCAGCATCAGCTGCCTCTTCTTACTCCCAGGGGATGAGGGGGCAGCATATGCCAGCTGCTCACCATCACTCCTGAAACACAGGACTAGGGTTGGAGGAACAGAGCATGCCAGTCCTTCCAGTGCTGCCTCTCCCTCCTCGAAGTGGGCACATAGTGCAACTGGATTCTACGGGTGAACCACGCCGGGGTTGTTTGGGTTTTTTTTTGTTTTGAGTCTTTTGTTTCCTGGCCATTGTCCACAGGGAAAATGGCCCCTGATCTGCACCCCACCCTCTGTCCCGGCTGCCTGCGCTTCTCACACAATCTCTGCTTTGTTTACTGCCGCATAAATATTTACAATTCAAAGCCAGTATGGTTCCCAGCACAAATAAAAAGGAATATCCCTGAGAGAGTTCAGGGTCTTTACCATATGGATCAGAGGCTCTACTTCTCATGCAGAGTCAAACACATTGGGCTGAGGGTCATTGGTTGGGGGGGGGGGACGACTGGAACAGGGCAGCAAGGAAAAGGTCCCACAAATAGTTTTGTAGAGAATGTGCTTAGCTCACTGAAAGACTGATGCAAGCCTGTGTGATCCCTGATCAGCTCTGTGAATCTTGATTGATTTCCTGACATTCCTTGTCTCTCTGCATTACTTCCGATCACAAATCACAGAGAGACTGCTCTATTCTCTCAGGACTGCTAACAAAACCTGCAGGCTGGTAAGTGCCCTGGTGAAGAAGGGGAGTTCCTGCCCCAGCACATGGGAAAACACTGCTGCATCTTTACGTTTGGCATAGTAACAAACGTGTGTTGCATAGTGCCAGCACATACAAGAGTTAGCCCAGCATCACAGGACAGGGCACCAAGCCAATGAACCCACCTTAGGATCTGGACTCTAACCAAAAGACAACACAGACATAATCACCTTCTCAACACAAGCTTTGTTTTAGATTCTCTACAATGGGTCCATTCTTACCTGCATTCAGTGTGCCCTTTGCCCTCTCAGAGTCCACTTACATTACTACTAGAGAATATCACTGATTGTCAGTTTTTGTAGCAACCCTCTTACTCTCTCCACACCCTTCTCTCTCCCTCCCTCCCTACCAAATAAGAGCCTCAAATCATGTCAAGTTCAAGTTCTGTAGAAGTCTGAGCCAAGAAAAAGAAAAGGTTGTGTCTGACTGGTGTTAAACACCCTTTCTTTGAAATCTTGGTAAATATACTGGGCCTGGGGAAGTTGCAGCTGTATTTCTTCCTTCCCTGGGCTCTTTTGGTTAAGCATGCTACACAGTGATGGAGGATAAGCATACCCTGCCTCAAGCAAGACTGTAGCTGGATCGATCTGTCTTCTAAAATATATCTGGGACATTGGAAAGGTCAGGTTTGGCATTCTCCATTCTGGAAAATGTGATCAGCATCAAATCGCAATTGCAGGAGCTAAGAGGGCCTAAACAGTGCAAGAAAGATGTGAAAGTGCTAAGTCAGTAGCATTCTGTTGCTGCATAATGTTTCCATTGGCTGCAGCCAATATACCCCAACACACAGTAGCCACACTATCAGAAACACCTCCTCATTCTGGTGGTAAAAGAAACTTATGTGGGAGGGAATGCTGGCTGAGAAGAAAATCTATTACCTGCAAGCCTGAAATCATCTTCTTTGCTTCCTCCATTTCCTTTTCCAAATGGTCCTGTTGTTCCAAAAGCTGCTCCTCCCATGAATTCTCCAAATATGAGCCAGGGTTCCCAGCTTGCCACTCAGGACGGAAATGAGATTCTGTCTCTTCTGGAAGAGAGAACAGCTGAATGTGGTCATGGCAGACAGAGAAGTCCAGAAAAGACTTGCATCACACAATAATTGCCAGCTCTCTGCACTACCACTAACAAACCAGCTTGTCTTCTAGCCTGTACTAAGGAAGTGCTACAGGTGTGACATTTTGTCTAATATCAAGGATTTATGTCTTATTCTACATGCAAAGGATGCTTTCCTGAATATACATGTATCAAAGATAAGCATCCTTCCCCTTTGTTAACTTTGCTGCATCTGATTGCCCAGTACTGGAGATTTCAAAGCACATCACAGGGGACAATACCCTGCACCATGTGTGGCAGAAATTACCTAAGGAGAGAAATGCAACTGTGGGATTTGAAGAGCACATCCTGGTTTTAGAGGGTGCATCAAGGACCCGCTGAAGGCAACATAAACAGTATTTCTACTTGTCAAATAACATGGCTTTCCCAAGGTGGACAATACACCTAATTCTGAAAAAGACTTTCCTCTTAATAGGAAAGTTTAATAGCCCTGCATGGCTTTCCTGATCCCTACAGCATAAGCTGGGTCACTGGTTAACTATCATCCACTGGCTAGCCCAGGCATTTCCTAGGAGAGCTTCTCTGTCACTTGCTCTTGGATGCTAACCAGAAAGAGTTATTATTAGGCTGCATTTCTGGGAAGGAAAAGAAAGAAACAAACAATAAAAATGGATAAGAAAACTCTTTTGAAAACCTCTCTCAATCTGCCTGAAAATTTTAAGTGCAAAGTGATCATATCATGGGGCATTTGTGGCAATTCAGCAATAGTCTTCTCAATGCAAACACCACGACAACACCAGTTTCAGTCTTTGCAAAGAGCCACTTGACCTATGTACAGATGCCCTGTAAACACAGACACTTACACAAAGACAAATTACTCATCATGGGCTTGGCAAGCTCACATGGACTCTTTAAGGGAATTTTGAAGGCTTTTTCAACGTGGCCTAATGAGGCTGTGCTGAAAACATTCACCCTACAGTGAAAGTTATATATAACCCTGTCTCCAGAGCTTCTTATTTCCCAAGCATTATTTGCAAGCCTCACAGACACTGCCATATTATGGCATGATTAGAGTGTTAAAAGTTTTGGGATTTAGTTTTATGTGAACAGATTCTCTACATTCATTTCAGTCACCAGGGAACTTTTCAGCAAGTTTACAACACAAACAAATGCTCATGGAAACATGAGCTGTAAAGCATTATCTGCAAGGTACCTGGTTTAGTTTCTGTTTCTTCAGTGTGGATGATCACAAGTCTTTCCTTCTCTGATGGGGCTACAGTGGATTCACTCTTCACACTATGAGTAGGACTAGGTGATGTAAGACTGCAGAGGAATGGAGAAACAGTTACTTTAGTGCTGATCAGCATCATCCTCATCTAAGATAAAAGTGAACATGCAGGCAGGCTTTTTGAAACTAGGAATTATATGCATGCTAGAGAAGCCATTAACAAACCAAACTGGGCATGTAACTTTTCCATCACTCCACATCAGTGTTATAGTGAGCTAACTGAAAAGTAGCACAATGTGCCTCTTCATTTTCCTTAACCGAATGGAAACTTGTGACTGTCACCAGTGAATTCATATACACTCATACAGGGGTAAGACCGCACTCTACTGAAGGTCAGCTCAGAAATTACCTAGTGTGAGCCTTATATCCGTACTTCAAGCTGAACAAAAAGCCACCCTGGCTTGTTTCGTCTCTTGCTGCAGCTTTCAGAAGCACCACTTAACTAACTTGAAATCCCAAGGGCAAAACATTTTTAGAAGTCAGATTCCAGTCACTTATGTTCTTGGGTTGAAACTTCTTGAAAGTACCCACATCTTGTCATTGAAACCATCTCAGCTGACTGAGGTTCAAGCAATCTTTTTCATACATTCTTCCTAAATACATCACCCAGACAACATCAAAAGGTAGCTGAAGCTCACTGACCCATTCAGTGTACCTCTAAAGTCGCAGGAACTAATCCTTGCAAGTGTGAGCAGGAGTTAATTTTTCATTCTCCCCAACACAGAAACAAAAGACAGAGAACAAAAAGAAAACAGTGCGGAAATAATATAATAGGTTTAGAAAAATAAGAGGCTTCAACAGCTCATCTTCCCCATCTTCCCAGCACTGCTGCTACATATTCCGCAGCTCTCTCACAGAATCATAAAAGACCTGCAATAGTGATGGAAATGACTTGCTAGCAGCTCCTGTCTGATCTACTCCCACAGCCAGTGCTGGCCTACTTCTCATTTCTATTACAGACCTTCAAGCAGTCTAGTGTTAATGGTCCAGACTAAATGGACTTTCACCACGTTAAAGGAAGAGATGAATGCAACTTACTAAGTGAAAGAGTAACCATCTTCTCATGGTGGTTTCTAACAGCTACAGTGCCCTCCCTTTCCTGCTCAAACAGGGTGGACATGACTGTTAAAAGGGTCCAGGAGGGTGGGGTTAAGTGGTCCTTAGAGGTCTCCACAACATAGACAGTTTTACAGATAATTGCTTAGGGATTCTTCTGTCCACAGTCTCCTTTTCAGGCAGGTTCCCTATTTTAAAAGGCCAATGGGTTCACATCAGAGACAACCTCTCAAACCATGCCAAAACGTCCAAGAGCTACTGAGATGCACTCAGAATGAAGCAGTAGCACCAGATCAGGTTACCTCTTACATTATGCCTTCAAGTTAACGCTGGAAACATTTCTACAGTTTCTGTATTGGTCACCAAATCAACAGATTATGAAATATCTACTGATGTAATTTGTTCTTTCAAGTACATACAATCCATGATTAAAGCATGCAGAAGTAAGTGCTGGGAATTAAAGCTATTCAAGACAGATCTATGAAAGGAAACTGTTCCACTTTATTCCTTTTACCCCTCAGTTTCCTAACCCATATCCTTTCTCCACTGATTCCCAGAGCTGCCAGTGCCTGCACAGTCAAGGCTTTAGGGCAACATCCTCAGTGATAAGTCTGAATCCTCAGCATTTTAATAAAAACCCCATCCCTGCCGTTTCAAATGACAATGGCAACAATCGCTCACCATTTGACCTGCTTCCCTCCCATGATCCCACTTCAACCTTTCGCCTCACAGAATCCGTTTCCCAGGGTGCCTCAGGATACTGGCTACAGACATGCCTTGTCCCTTCACATGCTTGGAATTCAGTGCAGAAGATGCTAGGTCCTGTCAAACTATTGGAGAAATATTTTCAAGCTGCTCCACGATAGCTGAAAGATTCACAGCAGAAAGGAAAAAACACCCAAAACCCTCAGGGTCTTTGCAAGAAGCCGTCAGATGACAGATCAGCAGCCCACACACATGGATTTGATTCCAGAGTCAGGGATTCTGAAGCCTAGGTTTTGCTTTTGCTGGTTTTCGTCTCGGGTTATTCATCTCTTGCTGCTGCATTTTGGCCACCTGGACACCCAGTTGTTTTCATCACAAGGACCATGATCAGAATTGCCAGTGGTGTTTCTCATCCCATTCTGCCCTCTTTAGACTCCAAGCACTTGCTGCAGATGCCAAGGAACAGCCGAGAGAAGGTGCTCCTGCAAGCAGTAGGTTCCCTCTCCTCCAGGCTTGGATGCCGTGTCGGAAGACAGCATGCAGCACTTCCCAACCCTGTGCACGGCTTCCTCTTTCTCGCTATCTCCAGCTCCCTCTCCCTCCTGCTGTCACACAGGCTGTGCAAGGCAGAGCCTTTTCTCTGAGATGCCTGGCTCAGAGTGGGGGAGGGAAGGCTAGTGGAAGGGGAGGGGAAAGGGAGATGGGCGGGTGAGGGGCTCAGTGGCCTGGGAATCCATCTGATTTTGGCAATTTTTCCATGAATCATTTCAACTGCCTTTGCTTATTAGAGCTTTTGTCTCTGGGAATTCTCTTATTCGGGCTGTAAGCCCTCTTACTGAAGAGTTAATGCAGAAATGAGCTGATGCTAGGCAGGGGATGCTGCCCTGGGACAGACACGACAGCAGCACAATTAGATGGAGGGGGTTGGCTGCGGTTAATAACTATATCACTCAAATTAAAGATTAATAATAATAAGAAAAAGAAGTGGCTTGTTTCTCCCAGCCAATTCTTGTAACTAAGCTGGTGCATTTCCCTCTGAAAGGAAAGAGGAGCAAGCATCTTGCTCTCATCATGAAGCCTGTTATCAGCAGAGACACCTCCAGGAGGTAGAGATCAGATTGCTCCGAATTTCTTTGAATAGATCACTGATTGCTTATGTGAAGATTCTCACCATAGTTTTTCCTGTCAGTAAGATCACCATTACCATATGGTAAGAGAACTCATGATATTAGGGGAAAAACCAGAAAACACAACAGAGTGATTAGGATGTGCAGAGAAATTTCACTTACCCACAACATACAGCCACATAAGATCAAACAGCAGCTGTCTGACAATCCATTATAGGGTAGAAGAGTACAGATAAAATATGAGAGACGTTAAATTGAAGAATGAGTGAGGGAGCAGCACGTTTCACTCTCTGTCCTACTGAGATTACGTTTGAACAGTCAACACCAAAGTCCTGTGATATTAGCCATGAAATCTTGTTGCAAAGACCAGAATATTTACATCTCCCCTGCAGTGACAGCTTCAAAAGTAGACTCTCTACTGACATCATGTGGAGGCAGTGGTCCTGGCACACACAGAGTTCCCACACTCCTCCAAATGTGTCTGGATTTACAAATACGAGATCTCAATGATACACAGTAAATCTGGAGGAATAAATAAAAAGTATATTTCTTTTCTTCTCTGTTGCACCAAGCAACCTTACTTCTGAGGTACGCAGATGCTTTTTGTACTATGGAGCATCACAAGCAGCCTGAGAAATCATACGGAGACATCCTATCTGCTGAGAAACTGGCAGTGGCAATCTGCCCTGGGAAAATTAACCTCCTCACTTCCTTCCAAAGGCTCTACCTGTACATTCTGGTTGCCAGTAAAATCTTCAGCTGCATCCTTCCTAATCCTATTCCTCTGGTCTCCTTGAGGAACACTCCAGAGCTTTAGAAAATTGGAACTCAGAAGCTCTTAGCACGTAGCTATGCAATCATATCATGAATGAGATAAATTTTATCTGTGGGAGAAACAGAAGTAAGCCACTGCTTCATGTTGTTTCCAGAGGCTTCATTCTCCAGATCAGGCAGCAGACTACATGCTGGGAATCCTCTTTTCTCTATCAGAGCTAACTAGATCACAGTGATGAGTAAAGGGCACTTTAGGCAACATCACACAAAGGTACAAGAGGCGACAGATCATGGCAATAGAGGTCCTTACCTGGAAGAGTGGGACTCCAATGGCACGTTCTGCTGCCCTTCATACTGCTGCACGAGTGCTCGGACACTCCAGTAGGGGTTTTCAATTTCCTCATCTATGTTGCTATTTCTGGAGATAATAATCATAGAATGAGGGAAGCCTCACCTGATGGGATCAGAAATTCTTGTCTCCAAGGAGGGTAGGAAAGTTCATGAAAGGAAGGTAAGGAGGAAACAGCTAGAAAACTGCTGCTCAAGAAAATTCTCCTATCAGGGAGCTCCATTCCATCTTCTTGGTGTGAGGGAAATGCAGGCAAACAGGCCTTCCCCTTTTACACTCATCCCTAATTCTGTGATTAGAAAACTACAAAAGCTCTGGGAAGACAAGGAGAAGAACAGAATTTGCAAACAGCACAAGGACTTGCTTTTCTGAGAAACTCTCTTGGCTCAAAGCATTTGCAAGAGGAATCTTTAACATTTAATTTTTCAACAAGATATAGCATTTCCAAACTGCTTCCCTTGGGCCAAGATAATATGAGCAAATGACCTTCAGCTGTGTAAATTAAACCCTCAGTAGACCACCATCTGGCTGCCATTTAAATGTCATTACTATTATTATTATTACAATTATAATCCACATGGCACCTTTTGCAAGTGTTAAATGTGCTTTCCAGAATTACTTCCATTATATACAGAAGCAGTCCTTCTGTAAATGGATCTCCTCCTTTCATTATAACCAGAACTCCCATGCTTATATGGTAGGCTGCATCAGCTGATTAACAGTACACCACACACTGTCTATATAGCAGTAAGTGTACCATTAGGATGAACAGCAATGTGGAAGACAGAACAGACTTGTACAACAGGCTCAGTACCTCGATTCTGGAAATAGCTGCTCCCAGATCTGTAACCAGCACCTATAGTTAAGATCTTACTGTTGTTTCATGTGAAATGAGAATGTCTCCAAGTAGACAGCACCAAAAAGGGCAGTGTGCTCAGCATGAAAGGAGGAAAATGAGGCAGCAGAGTTCTCTCTGTCTTGGCCATAACAAACTGCTCTCTTTTCCAGCGAGATGACAGAGATGTAGCAGTTATTTTGCTGTAAAAACCCAAAATGAACCTGGGATACCTGCATCAACAGGCACCCAGGCTAGGTCAGTACTCCCCTTTGTTAGGCCACTATCTATTTAGGTTTTAGTGAGCCTGCAGTGGTTTGCCTCTACTTGTTTGCACAATAGCAGAACTACCTTACACCAGGAACTGTTGGGATAAAGATGGATCTGTTTTAGAAGTTGTGTCCATTCGCTGACATGATCCAACCTCACAACCAGGGAAAACTCATTACCTCTGTCTGCGCCGGAAAACATCCCGGCCAGATTGCAAGACATCTTGACGAACATCTGCCAGAGCAGCCACAGCTCCTTGGGCCACTGCAGCAGCTGAACGAGGCCTGTGACCTGCAGATGATGCTGACAAATTTTTCCCCACCGTGCCAGCAGGGCTCTGATTCATTGCTCTACCAGAGCCTGGTTTGAAATGAGCAGCTAAGGCCAGGATCAACCTCATGATAGATTTCAAGTTCCCATCAACAATATCTGCAAAAAAGCAAATAAAGCCAAGGACAATGCCATTAACACGAGTCCCACCAGAGCTGTATCTGACCAACAAGCATGAAATAATTAAACTCAGTGGAACCATGCCAGTAAATGAGGACTGTGCAAAAAGGACTGCATTATAGCATTGGTGCTTAGCGCTGACTGCTTTGTATGGAGCAGCAAACTGACTGCCACCTATAGATCACATTTTCAAATACTCAGAACACATCTGAATCTTACCTCTACAGCCATTTCCAGCTCACAATCCAGTAGGTTATGCAACAGCACATGATAATGACTGAATGCTCACTGGAAAAGTACAGCAGTTACTGAAGACTACCATTGTGCTAGCAGTCACTTCAATCAGCACATGGAATTTGCATTTTTTTTTAATACTAAAGACCAGAGAATAGCAATGTTTTCTCTAGCAATAGGATCTTGTACCATAATCTGTAGCATGCTGCACGTTAAATAATCAGTTTTAATGACATCACACTAGGCATTTTCCCCAGCATACAAAGTAGCTCAAACATGTTGATCTCAAGTTCCCTGCAAAAATCTCTGCTAAAAACAAGGGTCATGCAGTCCACGTAGTCTGTCACAGAATTTTCCCTCCTCTTTCTCATCTGAAGGAGCACAATCAGAACTGTATTCCCTCCCAGTGAGCAAACAGTAAGGATTGGGGCCTGTCTTCTGCGCCTTAGATCCACACACATTCACCAACAATCCTTATGATATCTAACTAAATCATACCATGGACATGGGATTTTGCATATTGTTTCTCCTCCCTATTTACAGGCCAAGCTTCCAGTGGACCAGATATGTTTTTCCCATGTCTTATTTCACAATAGCAGGTTTATATGTCCTTCAAGTGAAAGATACTGAGTCTGTATTCCTCCATTACACCATTACTTGATCTTCTGATTTCTGAGTAGCAGAAGAAATGGCTTTTTTGTTTCTTTGTACCGTGCCGCTACCAAAAGTGGTTAAGAATGCAGTATCATTCAACCCAAAACCTGTTACCAAACCGCAGGAGGAAAGAAAACCCAAAGCCTCCCCCAGAAACCAATACATTATCCATTTGATATGAAACGACGACAGAAACAGACCTTCACAAGACAGAATCATCTGTGTTGACCCCAGGGCACATACCTTTTGCTGACGTCTGATGCATGCGGATTTTTTTTGATGCCACAAACTGTAATACTTTCTCCACATTTTCCCTCATCTGCTGCTGGCTGGTGGGGTTGGCCTGAATGCCATTCAACTTCTCACCAGCTAAAGGAGTGAAAGAACTTTCTTAGAGAAGAACTGAACTACCTGGTGTTGTCAAAGGAATTGCTATAGGTGTAGGGCCTGGTGAAAAACTGCAACCCATGGGAATGACTCATATTGGAGAATATCCATGCTCCAGCACAGGATCCCCATTTCAGCAGGGGAAGAGTGTGAAGAGGAAGAAGGAGCAGAGATAATGTGCAATGAACTGATCATAATCCCTGTTTCCCATTCCCCTGCACTGCTCAGGGGAGGAGGCAGAGAATTCAGGAGCAAAGTTGAACCCAGGAAGAAGGAAGGGAGGATGCCAGCCAGCAGGTCACTCTTCCAAACATGCCACACACTAACACCATTCATCTACAAGATAAATCCTTTCTTAATTCCATTCCAGCCTTGTGGGAGTTAACATGGTCCCTGACAGATTTAGCACTTTGGCTTTAACTGTCTGCTAAAAATAAAGACTTTAATAGAATTGCATTTATGATTTGCTTTACAATTGTTTTCTTCCAAAGTCACTCCTTCCCCCTCTGCAAGCTCTGACATTGTCATTAACATCTGCCAGTACGCCTGACAGATGTCAGCCAAGGCCAGCCCCTTCTACACAAGCTTTAAAACTGCAAGATGAAAAATAGTGCCATATGGTGTTACTGACCTACAATCTCAATGAGCAAAGCAAGAATGACTCCATCTCGGAGATCCTGTCTGAGGTCTTGAACTGGCTTTATTGCTGGCTTCTTCTTCAGCTGGGAATTCACCCAGGCCACATATGCCTGCAGTTGTTGCTGGAAATAGAAAACAACATGTTTGTACGTCATTGCCATTTCAGGGGAAGCTGCATAGCTCTCTCTTCTTCATGTTCACAGATCTCATTGTCTTTTGCCCTTGAAAACAAACACCAGTGGTGTAATTCCAAAGCCTGCAGAGTACTAACTGACATCACGGCAGCTCACTCCACGTCAAGCCAGGAAGTGCAAGTAGGCAGTAGGACAGGACTCATGATCTAAGCACAGCTGAGAAGAGAGATTTATATTACATTTAATCTAGGTAGGTGCCAAACAAGTGCTGTCATCCCTTCAGTTTTGGTGCCAGAACTGGTCCACTCACAGTATCGTGTGGAAGAAAACAGTGTGGATGTGACACTAATCAAGAAAATAGAAAACCCACAATGCAGAAGCAACAAACCCTGTGGTATTTCCCATTGAAACATACCATCTACCAAAAGAAACAACCAGGACAGATTTCCTGGAAGAGACAACAGCCTCTCGCCTTAACACTCCCAGCATGGCTCATTTGTACTGTTGTACAGTCCTCTTCCTCCATTTCCTTGGAGCTGTGCTAACATTTCTAATGGAACCATTTCTGTTTCTGTACATATGGAAAGTGGCTTGACACACCTGAGAGCAAGGAGCACCATCTTTCCAGCAGGTCATGCTGGGTACTGTATCATACAGCTGTGCATGTTGCCACAAGGGGAAGACTGAGAAAACCTCAGGCTTCTGGTCAGTGTTAGGGTCCATCAGTATAAGGCAAAGAGCAGATTCACATGACCCTTTCCTTTCCATCCCCCTCTCAGTAACACTTCCACGGCTAGTAGAAGCGCTGGTAACACTGAAATTCATTTGGGCTGGGCTGGTGTACATGGAGAGTAAACAAACTGATCCATTTATGGGATTGCCTCCCTTTTCACTAATCTTCCCCTTATTCTGCTGATGCAGCACGTTTTAAGGCTCCATTCTGTATTATCTCAGCAATGACAGTCAGAGTTAATGTTTTTACAACCCATCAAAGTCACAATCTGATCACAGTTTCACTTTTAATTATCCTGACACAGGAAATCCAACTTTAATCACACCATGGTTCGGTCTGCTGGTTCAGAAAGGCGACTGGACCTGCATTCAGTCAGTTCTGCTCACTCAGCAGAGAACTGGAGAGCAGAACAGAGGAGATGAGCTTGGGGGACTGCCCAAGAGCTTTTGAAAAAAAAAGGAAGCAGAAGTGGCAGATCTGATGCATGCTTGCTGGAGCAGACTTGGCGTGTCATGTGAATTGGATCTGCATGCTCTTCTCTGCAGTAATAACAATGATGTGTGTCAGTTTTGCCTATCCAAAATTAATTTATTCAAACAAGTATCAGAGAACAGAGGTAAGTTTGTCTATAGTAATACATCATCATTACAGGAATATATAGATAAAAGATGTATCAAATAGGGTTGCAGCATGAAAACTGCATCTGAAGTCTATGTGATTTAGGGAAATAATCTTACCACGATTGTGTTTACCACCTTGCTGTCATTTTCCAAATAACTTCACAAGGTTCTAAACTGTTGTATTGTACTAATTCCACAAGGGCACAGCCCCTTCCAGCCTACAGAACACATGCAATTCCTATAGCAACCCATACAGTTCTTCTTTTCGGACACTTCTTTTTTCACTCAAGGGAAAAACAGACTCTTCACTAAGCACCTTGTTTTCTATTTCTTTTCACTGAACATTCTTCATGCATTTTTACTAACAGCTGCTGTAATGCTGCAGACTTACATTTCATTAGCAGACTCACTTTGTTGTTTGGTTGGTTTGGCTTCTTTTTCCCCCCAATAAAGCATAAGATTTTCCTGCAGAAGTTCAGACAGTTTGCACTGCTCAGTATTTCCTGATTTGGTATCCAAAAGCTAGAAGAACTAATTACTTTAGCAAGAGACTGCTGCAAAGTCCAGGGAATACGCTGTCACTTCTGGCAGAGGTGAGTGGGTGACTGAACTTGCCAAGAAAATAAGATGTAAAAGTTTAGTGACCTAAAAATGGCAAAGTGGCTTTAAATGTATGAAGGGACAAAGCCCACTGACCACTCCGGAGTTTCTGCTTCTCCTTGCATTTTGGTTTGAACTCCTGATCAAACAAATCTTAGACCTGATAGGGTTCACACTCCTACACCAGTATGTCTTTCAAAACAAGGATTTTTCAGAAGAAAACCATATCAGCCTAGTCTAAGATCTACCATGCAGAGCGCATGTTATTAGGATTATGGTAGAGTTAAGCTTAATCCTGTTTATGTTAACACAGCTTTGCATTCCAAAAAAAGGCCAGGTTTACCTGTACCTTGCAATAGCCAAAGGAGCTCCCCTACCTGAAGGAAGTTGGAGCCCTGATTGTTCAGCTCCCAGGCACATCACTGTAGGGTATTTATATCCAAGTCACTCTGGGAGACTTAAGACTTTACAGAGCAGGAGAACTTCTTTAAAACAAGGACTGGGGGCTAACCGGCAGTTGTAAGTAGTTTCCCCTACTTCCAGGCATTTCTACGGGGAAACTGCAGGGTAGCGCTTCAGTAAGCACAACACATCTCAGAGTAGGATTTTACTTTGGATCATATATTCAGCACATAACCTGAAGAGGTGCCTCAGACCTACTCCCTAGAGGAAGACAACAATGGAGATCAGTAGCATATATCTTTGTGCTTTCAATTTACAGCCAATGATATGAAGGAGGAAAATGCCCTTCCAGGGTCAGCACATTTTTCTCAGTATTCCCTTATTGTTAAGTACAATTAAGTATCATGATCTAGTATTTTCCACAAGTGAAAGAAAAGCAGCAGCACTACTGCAAATCTCCTGTCAGTTGTATGTGTCCTTGCTATTCTCATTTAACCAGTGCAATTCACCACCTGCTGCTTAGGGCTCATGTTTCTCCCCCTCAACCATCAATGAGTCCAGTCTGCCTGACAGTAAATATAGGCAGATCACAATGTCTTGATAAGCTACTCCATTCTTTATTATCAGTGCTATCTACATTACACTGTATAAGGTTAATTTTCACCTCCTCTGAGATTAGGGTACTGCACATTTTGAAGATGGAGATGTGTTCAAAGGGCCTGACCTCTTTACTATCATGTTACAGTAGACCACCATATCAGTCTCTGATAGAAAGAGATTACTTTTCTGCACTCATTTCATTAATGTTTTCTGTTACTTCTAAGATCAGAGGCTCAAGCAGCAAAAACCTTTGGGAGTTCTGTGAACCCTGAAATCTGAAGATGGTATTCATTCCTTACACAAATTCCCTATCACTGCAGGCAGCAACTACTCCAGGAGTCCACTAGATAGAAAGTCATGTAAAACCAATCTTGTTAGGATGTACTCCTTTGAATCAACAGTCAGATATCTACACACAAAATGGTGCTGCCATTCAAAGCTAGATTGCTTTAGGGATAATCTCTGGTGCTTTTGCAAGATGTTTTAGTGCCTCTGTATTTTCCCCAGTCTGATATTTTGAAGCCATTTTCTCACACAAACTGTTTCTGTGCAAGAATACAGGTAAAAAGCTGAGCCACAAGAGATCTTTTACTGAAAACTGCAAGTATTTTGGAGCACATGATTCACCCTAAATTGTCAAATGGTTCCACTACATCCAAACAAAGTCCAAGGTCTGTCAAAACAAGTTGTACTGAGACATTCGCTGATGCTTCAGGAAAGAAAAGGAGCATTGTTCCTTATTTAGCAGAATGCAGTCACTCAGTCACTACTCCTGAACAGACAGGGAAAAAAAAGCTTTGTGAAGAGACTGAGCACACAGTATGACTTAGCAGTGCTTTTTGCAGGCAAGAACCTTTCATATGAAGAAAAAGGAAAGGGACACTTAGTGAGGTTGCCAGGTCCAGGATGAAGGGCATTGAAGGCACATGTAGGACACAAGCTCTGTTCCTCACTCTGACAATGACTTGCTGTAAATCTGGCAGTCCACTTTACTTCTATGTGCCTCATTTTCTACCTTTAAGCAGCTGTACTAATTTTAATGTTCCCTGTAAAATGCTTTGATAACAATATATCTTTTACTGTTACTGTGCAAACGCACTGTAATATACTCTGCCAAAGGGCAGTCACTGCTATGCAACCAAGTAATAGCCTGGCTTAGACATACAGTGAACCTCAGACAGGAATTAAATCCTAACTGCTCAACCCCTAATCCTATATAACAGCAAATACATCCTTCCCTTGCCAATAGTCCTATTGCTGGCTAGGGACAAGGGCTTTGGGAAAAATTGATAAGAATCCCCACTAGAGCAGGCAATTGTCTGCTAAAGTACACTGCCGTGTAAGTCCAGGTGCGGGAAGCCCAAGCTGTATTTTCTGATGCCTGTACATGAGGCTTACCAGAATAACAATGCAGCAGCTGCCCATCTCTTGCAGACCAGACAGGCAACCTGGGGAGGTTCACATGGTTCTTTAGATCCCAGTCTTTCCCACTTTGGCCAAGCCTTAAACAGGCGTGCCTGACCATCCCCTGGCTTTAACAGTGTAGAGCGCATGTAAGATATGACACCAAAAAATCACACCAAAACAAATCTGATGTGAAATGATACTTGGCCCTACTATGTGGAAAACATCAGCATCTCTAAAGAGATGCTGGATTTAGTATGTATTCATGCTGTATTCAGATATTTAGTGAAACCCAGGCTCTGCGGGATTCACTACTACAGGGAGCTTTTAGTTATGGGCTGGTCCTAACGGACTGAACTGGACAAGGAGTCAGAACAGCTCTCTTCAGAGTGAATCCTATTAGCTATAAATAGCACTCATTGCAAGCAGAGGGTGAATGCAAGTTTCTTCTGTTAAGATTGCAGTTTCAGAGACATTTTAATCACAGATCATGCATGTTACACCAAGGGAAACAGAAGGGCTAGCAGAACAAGATAGTGGCAAGCCTATACTGACAGAAAATTTCTTCAACCAGAAAAGCAAACCAAAATGAAATTGACTGAAACCAAAACGGTCATTTCCCACAGCAAGGATTCCAGATCTCACAGATCAGATGCCATCTAATCAGATGAAGTCCACTAACAGAGCAAACCTTGAAGAGCAAGAGAGAGAGTATGTGTGGGAACTCCGGGAAATACCTACTTCATATGCCATTCAGCTAAGAACCCGCTACTCACGGGAGAATATTACATGAAGCACTTGGTGAGGGGGCAGGCAATGAGCAGCCTACTAGGGAGAGAACACAGAACAAACCCGCACTGCACTATCTCCTGCATGTGTACTGCTGGGAGTAGCAATTCTCACGTAGCAAGATGTGTGGGTATTTCCCCACGCACACAGAGCCTTGTGTAGTAACTTTGCATTTCACTTGGCTGTTGCTGGGACACACTGGTTTTAAAATAACCTCTGCCTAGGCTCTTAAAAAATCACTGCCATTTCACTCTCTGGAGAGGCGCCAATCCCAGGCCTGTTGTTCTATGTAATCTCAGAGGGAAAAAATAAATATTTCAAATTATTCATTTTACAAAGGATAGAGAAGGAAAAGAATGCAAAGGAACAAAAGAAATTTGCTTGTGGCTGCGCCAGGTAACTTTTCAGGGACAGGTTATTGACCAAGATGCTGAATTAGTGAGGCAACTCCTGCAGAAGCCCGATTCATTGCTTGTGTTAATTTAAGTCTGATTTTTAGTCTTGACATTAACCAGCTAAAGTCACTACACTAGAGACTACTAAACCTAAACATTCATTTAGGAGCCACTCACTTCCAGCTTTCTAACATCAGAGTGCTGTGTAGGGATCAAACACCTTGGGACACTTTCACATTCAGGAACTTGTATAAATAAGCACCTAAGTTACAAGAAGGGCAGAAGTACCGTTGGTGGATCTAAACAGAAGGCACAGAATTCCACATTTCTAACTGTATCTGTGATGTGATGCATGTCCTTGCCAAATCACTTAACCTACCTGTACCATGGGTTCTGCACTTGGAAAGCTGATTTCTGTTTTACTTCAGTTGTAATGTGAAGCATGTGATGAGGCAGAGAGATCCCAAGTGGGAGACATGCCTGTGAATCTGCTTTCATGGTGAGAGAGGAACTCTTCTTCCACGACTGAGAAGTGTGTGGGCAAAACCTGACAGTTAGGGTGGGGCTAGCACTGAATGTAAATAATAATGCTCTTATTATTAACTGTATTATTAATATACAGGTTACTATTAGCTTATGCCAGAGAGGGATCTGCTGCCCTACAGCACAGGTAGTGTAGCTTGAGCTAAAGCAGTATCTTTAATAGCTAAAAATTAGAGTGAGATACTCTGTGGAGGAGGGGATGGAGTATTTACACGGAGCAATCAAAGGAGGCCTGTGGCTGGCATGAAGCTGTGAGGCTCAAGTTTCATACCCAGTTTATTTTCCCTCTGATGGCTTAAGCCCAGAAGGGATGTTCATGTATGGAATATGGGGCAGAACAGTTGGGTGGGGGCTGAGCTTGGCATAGATGAGGAATGACCAATCACAAACAAAAACAAGGAAGAATGAAACACCATCAGACTATCTATGCCACTAGGTGAGAAAGCAAATAGCAGGAGCTGCTTGGTTTTAGCACAAGCCCCCACAATTTTCCTTCCTTTTCAGCAGACAGGAAATCATACTCCAGCACGGTCTGCACAATGCCCAGCCAGGCAGGGGCTGCCCTGGCATTTTCTACAGAGTCCATAGAGAGACCAACAAAACTAATTTTCTGTGCACCCTACAGAGGGAAGCTGACAAAAAAACTGCATTCCCCATGCAGCTGCAGGATCCCCATCTCTGGGATTTCCTGCTGCTTCTCACTCCTTATATCACGATTTAGTAGTCTCCCTAACAGCAGGATAAGCAAATAAAGAACCCTTTAAATTACCCGTCCCTGACTAAGATGAATTTCAGTCCCTTAAAGATTAAACCTAGGGAACAAGATGGGTAAAAAACAGCCAGCATTTTCTTTGTCAGCCTCTCCCAAGAAACAAAGCAGATTTACAGGCTTCTAACCGCCTTCAGACATGGAGATTTCATACACCCATGAGAAGAGTTAATTCTATAAAATAAACTGTGTTCCATAACCCAGACGCAGTTTGTATTATTTACTGGAACAACAGAAAAGCAGCGAGAAGAGAATAAAAACACAGGCTGCAAATCAGCCACAAACTCTTCAGAAAACTACTGCTTACTTACAGAGCCCTGCCTGAGCCGCCCAGTATGTCCTTCTGTTGGTAAGCAACCCTCCCACCATGAAACCTTGCTCATTTTTCTCCTTCTCTGTTCCTCAAAGCACTGGGAGACATAACAACTCCTGCACAAACACATGCTGCCTTCTCCCGGCAAGGTCCGTGTGAGACCTGGGACATGCATTTACCTCCGTGAAGCCCTCCTGAAGAATATCCAGTAAATTCCCCCTGGCCAAACAAGCGAGCATTCTCCAAGAGCCCACTGACAGGCAAGGGTCCCGGAGTACACAGCGCAGATCTTCCAGCTCTGATCACAACCTCTTCTTCCTCCTCCCAAAGACAAAGAGTTGGAGCTCATCAGGAACCGCATTCATAGTCCCATATGTGCAGCCCGTTACTGCACGCAGATAGTTGAGCCAAAGTCAAGGCTCGCACTGGGCATGCTCGAGAGCGAGCTGCTGGGGGAGTAGCAGGAGAGATGTCATACGGTTCCTATAGAAACGCTTCATCTTACAAGATGCAGGCCTAGGACTGAGTTGGGGAAAACATCTGAAATCCATTTCCAGCAGTCGTGCTCACGCAAAACCTGCTGTGCGAAAGAGATTTTCAAACCCACCAAACACAGAAAGCCCTGTATGGCACGGGGGCAGGGAGGGAGTCAGAGCATAGCAAAGAGCAGACGCCTTGCTTAGCTAGAAAAGTGAAAGGAAAGGTTGTAAGAGCTGCCAGTTTTAACTCTCAGCAATGGTTCTACAGTACCAAAGAGTAAGCAGCATTGCCAGCAACCTGGTAAACCAGGTCACAACACAGCTGGTAACATTTGCACAGTACTCAGCCCTGCTTTAGCTGCCCTGGCAATGAAGTTGAAAGAAGAAAAAAGACAGAAAACTGACAAATTTATTACAATCCCAGCAGATTTTCTAAACCATAACTGCATTCATTCCAGAGACAAGTCCCAGCTATCTCCAGGCAATCTTGGAAAATGGAGAACGTATGGAAAACCTCTTAGAATGGATGAAGACCCCTTCTGCCAAGGGCTCTGGCTGCCAGTTCACAAAGCAACACTGCAAGTACTGCCCAGCCTTATCAGACTGTGCTTTCAGATTGCAGAAAACCTGACAAAGCATTACTAGGTGGGAGACACATTTAAAACTAACATGTTTTTTTCTGCCTAAGTGTTGAAGCACCTGGGGGAAAAAACAGTTGCATAATTTTACCATTTTACCCTGTCATGTGTGAAGATGCAGCTAAAATACAGCATGTTGAGCAACAGGTAATTTCTCTTTATAATGAACCCAAGGCATTCAAGGAATCAGCCCCCACACCTCCTTCACATAAATTTTAAATCATTTATTAATGTTTGAATTCCCAACTAATCATAATTCAGTGGGATTTGAGATTTTCATTCATTGTAACACCACATGTGTTAATGCAGTAGGTTACTGTGAGGTTTCACATAAAGCCTTGTAATTGGCAGTGCTGGTGGTTAGTAGTCTGATCCAGTTTACTTTTGAGAATCAAAATGCCAGTAAATGACAGCAATAAATATTTACCTCCATTTTTTGTGATGCAGTGAAGTAATTTATGCCTTTGCAATTTCAGTAAAATTAACTCCAGATCTACTGAAGTAAAATCACTTTGGACGCATGGAGAGATTGCAGATGGCTGCTAGGTGTTCTCTGATTGCTTTTATAATTTGTTTTATGAATTTGATAGCGGACTAAATGCTTACAATCCCTGCAAGATTTAGATATTTACCTTTGTCCTTGAGGAGCAGAGAAGCCAAAGGCAGGCTGTCCCTAGCCACAGACTTTACATTGGAGACATAACCCAAAATTACAGGGTTAAAAAATAAATAAGTATAAGAATAGAGAGATAAGGCATTCAAACAGCATAAAAATGCAAAGCACAAACAGGATGTAAATGTAAAATCTACTGTTTAAATCATTACAGGATGATACACTGAGAACACCAGTTCATTTATCATGGTCCACCTCAGTGGCAGTTAGTAGGTGTCCTGTTGCATTAATGGTAGGCAGCAATGAAGCACTTTTAACACTTATGCTCCACCCTGTAAGGACTACAGTGCGTTTGAGCAACAGCAGGACAGAGAGAGACTGCCATTAAGTCAGGGCTTGCAGTGCAACCTGCATTTGTCCATAGAGCTTGCATGTTAAATCTTGGTGGGCATCTAGCTAGTCAGGGATGCAGCCTGGCTTTGTTCAGAACTGGGACACAGCTATTTTACCATCTAAACTCAAACCAATTCCAAGGTACGTGCTGTCTATGGCACTACCGTCAATTACAGCAATGATATGAGATACAGAACACATCCTTCAATCACAGTGTGCTCCCTGTGCCATTGCATGGCAGGACACATTACACAGCATGATGACAGCCATATGGATTGAGCAGCTGGCTTTGCATATAAACCACACAAAGTGTCTTGGACTTCCTTTTGGAAATATAGTGCTGGATCTATATAACAGATAAAAGTCAAATGTGGTACAGAGGAGAGCTTTTTCTCCTAGGCCAACCAAACACAGCAAATCATAAAAAAATTCCCATGCAGTTATTATTAGCACTGAGAAACATTTCAGCCACCCCTATTCCCTGTACTCCTATTTTCTGGCACAAATCAGGGGACCTAAAGTCAAATGTGTCACCCATAGTACAGTAGTGCCATCACTAAGAAATACAGAATTACTATCTCAGTTGAACACCCTGGGAGAACTGTGAAGAAGTTGGACTGGAGAGGCTATTCAAGCCAGAAGCCATACGCTGCACACCTTTTTGGATCAACCAAGAAAAGCTGTGACTGAAGTCTGAAATTCAGGTGAACACTTTCAGTCCTATATCCCTATTACAGAACTTCTACATACTAGAACACTAACACAGCAAAAGGCAAAGTGTTCTTATTATATGTGCCAGGCTCACTGCACACTTGCTCACAGTATGTTTTCCACCACAGATTTTGCCATCAAAGATTTGCTTCTACATGGGGTCTCTTATCTTTGAAAAAGAACTCCCTTGCTTGAACAATAGGAATGTCAGAAAATAGAAACAAGGCTATTTCTGATGGTTAGACTGAGAGGCAGAGCATGCTGAGCCATTCTTCTGTTTATTGTGGTAACACAAATGCATTTTGGGTGTATGTGTGTGATGAAAATACATTTAAAAATTAAATGCTAGCTGTCCCATTTTTGTGTTTCACTCTAACTTTTCAAGCTTCTTGTAGCAGGAATCATCTTTTTCTTTCAGTTTTATA
Source organism: Psilopsiagon aymara (assembly GCA_024733675.1). Lineage (NCBI taxonomy): Eukaryota > Metazoa > Chordata > Aves > Psittaciformes > Psittacidae > Psilopsiagon > Psilopsiagon aymara. The sequence continues at coordinate 1,681 of JANRGW010007089.1, read as the reverse complement.
GCATCATAATAGATGCCTTTGAATGTTATCTTTGCAAGAAGCAAACAAGTATGTAGGATGGCTGTTTGGTTGATGTCATTGCCCTCTCCTGGCCAGTTTCAGCATAACCCTTGTACTTGGCCCTGTTTAATTCTAGGCAAGGAGCATTACAAAGCACTGTTACTGCTTCATTTGCTGTTGCTGTGATGAGACTGTGGTCGTGTCACAGCAGCACCACCGGTATCAACACATAAGCCTTCTTTCAAGACTTTCATCCAAGGATTTTAAGACACTTTATCAACATTTTCTGATTGTTTAACAGCCCTTGAGAAAGACAGATCAATGCCCATAATTCAGCTTTTGAGAATAAAATTTGATCTGGAGAAATAAAAGCAAGTGAAGATGATTCAGAAGCAAAGGCTGTGATGCTTGTGAGGCCAGGACTCCAGCAATAGTAAAAAGAGCTGCCTAATGCAGCTAATGCCTGTGTGTCACTGAGTGTCCCCTCCCAATGTCTCCATCAAGTATCCAAACCAGAAGTCAAAAAAAGGACTCCTGTAAACTCACAGAAGATGCAGCAGGCTGTGATGTGTGTTGAGGCACTGTGTCCATCAGAGTTCCCATGCTGGATACTGCTCAGTGAAAATGTATCAACACTCCTTCCCCCTTGAAGCCTGAGGGTGAAAAGCAAATGCATTAAATACAACAATTGCACATATTGACATTTATATTCAGGGATTTTCTGGTAATTTGTGGTTTTTTCACTTAGTCTTCCTTTAGAAGTTCATAGTGAGGTCTGGTGAAGGGAAAAGTGTGGGAGTTTGGAAGAGTTAACAGAATGGCTTAAGGATTCCTTGAGAAAGACTGGATGACAGTAGGAATAGCTTTTTAATAATTAAAAGGTGGGCAGGAGTATAACCCTTAGGCAGATGGCCACTTTCACCTTGATTGTGTCATCCTGATACATCTCTAGGGACCAAAGGTCGGGGTAGTAGAGGATGGGTAACACAGGTGGGGGTGCTCAATCTGTTCAGGGTGGATGTTTTTCAGGGCCCATTCTGCAAAGTGGGGCTCATAGTAAGTGAGCAGGGAGGCCATACAATCAGAATCATAGCATCAACTAGGTTGGAAAAGACCTTTAAGATCATCAGTTCCAACCTTTACCCCAGGACTGTGAAGCCCACACTAAACCATGTCACTGAGGGCGTTGTCTACATGGTTTTTGAACATTTCCAGGGGCAGTGATTCCACCATTTCCCTGGAAAGCCTGTTCCAAGAAGAAACTTTTCCTAATATCCAATCTAAACCTCCCCTGGTGCAGCTTGAGACCGTTACCTCTTGTGCTCACTTGTTACTTGGGAAAAGAGACCAACCCCCAACTCATTTCATTAGGTTTGGGGCAAGGATCTGAGGCCTCAGAGGGGCTGTGTGGCTGCCGGTGTCTCTGGAAACAGAATCGACCCAGAGGGATTGGAGCATAGGGGTCCCCAGGGGCAGGGGTGGCTGGCTGAGACCAGAGTATGGGGAGTGGAAGGACCAGGATGGGGGCCTGGGGTACCGGGTGGTGGGGAGCCCCTGGAGAGGAGGCGGCACAAGGAAAACCAAGGTCCCCTTGATGTGTGGTGGGGGTGCCGGGAGATGCTGAACCCGCCCCACAGGGGTCCTGCGCCCCTACCTGCACCCGGGCCGGATGGTGCGTGCC